>PVLC010017277.1:0-34047 GCA_004027655.1 Graphiurus murinus
AATGCCTGAGAGAAGAATACTTTCCATATCAACAAAGGGAATTTTTAAAAATATATATATACATAGCCTACATTCAAAGAATTTCAGGATAAAGATATCTATCTTTATAAGAAATATTCTTCCCCATGTAACTAAATTTGTTAATCTGTAAATTATATTTATCTTCTCAGAGGCCCACTTCCCTATCTTTTCTTTCATTGGTTCTTAACTAAAATTTTAGAGTATTCCTTGCCCAAGACACAATTTAAAGATAAGGAACTCAGTATCAAAAAATAAACATAAGTATAAATATAAATAAATAAATACACACACACACACACACACATATGGCAAAAATGGGGGAAATAACAAAGTAGAAAAAACTGATAATCTGAACATACTAATAGCAAGAAGATATTCTTCTATACTACCCAAAAATGATATAATAAAACAAAATTAATGGAATTTCTATTAATTTTTTAATTGCTACACTTGCCCTAGAAATGGTTTTTTTTGTTGTTGTTGTTGCTTTTTGTGGTACTGGGGACTGAACCCAGGGGCGCTCTACCACTGAGCTTCACCCCCCGTCCTTTTTATTTTAAGACAGGATCTAAGTTGTGGAGGCTGGCCTCAAACTTGTAACCCTACTGCCTCAGCCTCCTGAGTATTTGGGATTGCAGGTTGCACTACCATGTCTGGCCAGAAATGTGTTTAACATAGCATAATCAGAAATAAATGATAGTGATGGTACCTGGAATGCTCTGAGAAGTGCCATATGATCACTAAAAGTTCCTGCAGTGAAACGCTTCCTACAAAGCATAGCTGCACGTTTTTGAGAGGCCTGGGTAGGCAGTACAAAAGGATCTCGATAAGCCAGTGTGCAGGCAATTGTAAGGATGGGGTCCAGACACTTTAAAACAACAGCACACAGGACCATTTTACCAAGATGTGGTTCTACTGGCAAGTCAGCCAAATGATATCCAAGTTCAGTCAGATCTTCCCACGCATCCATTGCATCTATTGTCTAAATAAAAGAAGAAGTTGACATGACCAAAAACTGTTTAAAACCCATAAAAAAGAAATACAAATTTTCTCTTGTCACATCTCACAAAAATATGGTATGTTGCTTCAAATATACATAAAAGAACTATACCTACTGTTTTGCCTACTAATAATTATGAATATATTATTCAAATTACATGATCATCCAAGATAATTTTTTAAAGAATAAAATTAGTTAAGACATATTCTCATTTGGTTTAAATTTCAAGTAAAAAAAAGTCAGGTAAAATAAAACTATTAAGACACCAACCTTAAGCATTTGTACAGCATTTCTTACAATCAAAGCTGGTGGAGGTTCAGGAGCTTTCATAAGAAAATCAGCAATGGTACAATTAACAGGGGCTAACAGCTTGGTATGTAAACAAAGTTCCTGTAAATCAAAATAGTAAATAATTTTGAAAGCAAGAATATAACAGTGGTTTTTGTTTTTAAAGAAATCATGGGAACTATAGTTCTTAAAGACTCAGATTAGAAAAGAACAGTAAAGGGAACAATCTTTTTCTATGAAAAAATGGACTCAATTTCCTCTAGGAGACAGAATCTTAATAAACAGCCTCAATCAACTCATCGCATCAAAATTATCACTACTGCCTCTGGGAAAATCTTTTTACACAGGTCTTACACATAACATTCAAGAGTATCCAAGAAATATATCTTTTTTTTTCCCTGTAGGCTTAATACATTCTGGGATCTTTTATCCATTTGACAAATATTTAGGTGCTTTCTAGGTGCAAGGCACTGTACAGCAAGTTGGAGAAAAAGAGGACAAACTGTACTCATGGAGTTTACACTGTATTATGAAAAAGACTTCAAATAACTAATTATGCAATGAACTATTTCATGGGATGTCAAAGATAGTTTCCCAGAGGAAACGACACTTAAACTAAGATATAAAGACTGAGTAGGAGTTTAATCATAAAAGAAATGGGGGGGAGGAATTTATGGAGAGGTGATAACACAAGCTTAAGATCCTAACATTGAAGAAAAGATGTGCTGGAGAAACAAACTATTGATATGAGTAGAGACAAAAAGAATGGCAAGAAATAAAACTGGAGACACACACAGGAACAGGTAATTTAGACTACTGCTAAGAATTTTCAATTTCATCCCAGGAGGAATAGAAAGTCACACATAGGAACTGAGAAGTGAGAAATCATGTTAGCTATATGGATACAAAAAACATGATTCTGCATCTTTCTAAAGGTTTGAAAGCTAGTATCTGGCTTAACCCACTAAATTAATCAAATTAATGCTCTTATGGTAGTTTTCCCTAGAAACAACTCAGTGTATGTTGGAAGTTAGAAAACTAAAAGAACAGCAATTAATGAAGTACAGGAAATTTTAGTTAACTGCAAAACTACCAAGACAATCTTAATATCTTACACTGAGATTTTGGTATTATATTTTATACATTAAAAATTTGTTTTCTTCTACTACTGAAAATTTTATAAGTAAACACTGTGTAGCTGACTCATAAATGCTGTATACACACACAAACATATGAACTACCCCATAATTTAAATGCATTCAAATAATTCTTTAGAAAATTTTGAAGGCTTATGAGTTTTTTTATATAGAAAAAAAATCTTGTTATAGACATATCCACCTTTTATAAGATATATTTTGTTTCATAAACTGATTTTTTGAAATTCCAACTGGTAATAGTTGAAATGGACCCTCTCTCCCCTCCTTGCCCACACACACACAAAAAAGCCTTTTGGAATTAAATAAATTTCTACCTGTAATGGCATTCTCAAAAGTTCTGGAGTCTGAAATTCCAACATATTTTGGAATCGGAGTCTACTAAACAGACGAAAACAAATTCCAGGTCTACATCGCCCCGCTCTTAAAAATAAAATATAAAATTAAGACTCAAAACAAGGAACAAAAGCTATAATAAACTGAAAAATGCAATGTGAGTTAAGATACAGAAAAATGAACCAGAATTAAAACATCTGAGTTTGAATCTTTATTTATCCTCCATGGGATACTTCACTCAGAAGGGTACTTCACTTGTCTGGGACTCTTTTTTTAATTTACTTAGTAAGATTCATAAATGACATACCTTCTAGGATTATAGTAAAAAGTCAAAAGAAATAACATATGAAAGAAAAGTAAAAACCAAAGAATGAATAAATAGTAATTTAAATTCAATCAATTTTACTGAGGTATTATCAAGTACTGTGGCCAGATCCACTGATTAGAATTGCAAAATTATATATTACATAATTCCAAGGGATTACTATTTATCCCATCATCAGAGATTCTTGTATAATTTTCTGAGAAGCAGCAGAAAAATATCATGAGTAAAAGTAGTCTCTCTTCAATTTACTCAAAGTCACTATATTAGCTAATGGCAGGGCTATATTAATTGATTGAGATACAGAAATATCTCTATCCTCTTTGAATCCACAACCCAAAGAGGAAAAAAAAAAAAAAAAAAAAAACCTGTAACAATGAAATAAAGGCTACAAAATCTGACACTGTTGGACCATATCTTCCTTCATCAAATACTTCCCTACAATATACCCTTCAACTTTCCCATCCAGCCAGCTTCCTTTGAGAGAGTTCTATCTTTGCCCAGACATTAAATGTTGATGTTCTTCTAAGACTGGATCTGCCATTATGCTACTACCTCTCCTAAAGTGATCTTAGTATCCTTCTAGCTTCAATTTCCATCTATCTTAGATATCCTTATCCTAATTATAGGCCTATACTTCAGAAGCCTCTTAGACAACTCCATTTAGATTTTCCACTTAACTCAAATTCAACGTAACCAAAGGTTAATTTATCTTTCCAACATTAGCACTTTTTCCATTTCCCCTATCTGACAAGGGCACCAACCATGCAATTCTTTAAGAGAGAGACTTGGATAGCACCCTTGATTCTACCCTTTTCCTTATACCTCACCTCACCCCCCAACCCCCAACATATAATCATCACCAATATTACTCTTTTAACATCTTTAATGGCTTGGATATGGAATGTCCCCCCAAACCTGTATTAGGCAATGCAGCAATGGTCAGAGGTGAAATAACTGAATCATGAGGGCTCTAAACTCATCAATGGATTGGTCCACTAGTGAATTAATAATCTGAATAGATTCACTGGGTGGTAACATAGGCAAGTGGGGAAGTAGGTCGCTGGGGGCATGGCCTTGGAGACTATATCTGTCCTTGGCCTCCCTCCCTCTCTCCCTCTCCATTCTCCTTCCTGTTCACCTTCCCCTCCCCTCTCTCTCCTTCCTGGCTGCCATGGATTAAGCAACTTTCTTCTACGATGCCTTGCTGCCTTGTAGCCTGCTGACCATGGACTAAAACTCTAAAACCGTGAGGCAAAATAAACCTTTCTTCACCTGAGTTGTTTTATCAAGTATGTTGATGACAGTGATGAAAAACTGGCAAACTCAACACCTCTTGTATGAAAGCACTATGTTTCTAAAGGTATAGATTTAACCTCAGTGCGGTGGCACATGCCTGTAATTCCAGTACTTGGGAGGCTGAGATAGGAGGATCGCAGGTTTGAGACCAGCCTCAGCAACTTAGGCTTGTTTAAAAATAAAATATAAAAAGGGCTGGAGGTAGAGCCCAATGAAAGAATACCCCTGGGGTTCAATCCCCACTATCGCACACGCACAAAAAAGTATTTCATTAACCATTTTAATAAATTATTGGTCTTTATTTGTTTTTAAAAAACATTTTGATAGTAAGGAAATTCACCTTTTGTCCTTTATAAATGTTTAGATGTTTTGCTTTTGTTTACATCTTTCTTTTTTTGTGGTACTAAGAACTGACCTAGAGGCATTCTACCTCTGAGCTACACCCTCAGCCCTATTTTATTTTTTATTTTGAAACAGGGTGTCACTAAGTTGCAGAGGGCCTCACTAAGTTGATGAGGCTGGCTGTGAAACTGATCCTCCTATCTCAGCCTCTGAAGTACTGGGGTTGCAGGCATGTGCCACAACTTCTTTACACTTTAATATAGATTATACTATGTGGTTTTAAATTTTATATACCCTAATTCAGTTTTTAAAAATATTATAGTCGTTTGCTTGGCAAAAATAATATAAAAATTAGGATTAATGTGAAAACTAACATTTTATTGATGGTAGAATGTATAATAAGTATGTAATATACATGAAAATGTTCCCATTTTATAGGCAACTGAAACATTAAATATACATTACCTGCCCTTTCGCTGTATGGCACTAGCTTTGGAAATCCACACCATTTTTAACATTGTAACAAAATTCAGTGCATCAAAGGATTTCTGTAATGATTAGATCATCTTTATGTTAATACATAAAAGGTATGTAAGAGGAAATAGCAAGAAATATTAACAATGTATTATAACATGTCAAATGTAATACCCCCTTCTTGTTTAAATAATTAGGACGGATTTTTTTTTTCTTTTTTCTTTTTAATGGGACTGAGGCTGAACCCAGAGGGCTTTCTACTTCTGAGCTATACCTCCAGCTCTATTTTACACTAAGTTGCTAAAGGCCTCACTAAATTGATGAAACTAGCCTCAAACCTGCAATCCTCCTGTCTCGGCCCCCTCAACTACTGGGATTACAGGTGTTTACCACCATGCCCGGCTTAAAAAAGAATACTGGTTCTTAAAAATTCAGATGTTCTGATTACAAACATTCTAAGGAACTAGAATGAAAACAAAACTAAACTCAGAAAAGCAATAAAACTTCCCCATTCTATACTTTGCTGAGGTATTTGCTCTGATCTGCTATAGTTGAATTATGACAGCCCAAGTCTAAGACACCAAAATTGGAAAAAAATGATCTATTCTCTTGAGGACATTTTTCTGTCACATTTATGTTATTATAAGGAATAAGAATAATCAGGGAAAGACATTTTCAAAAATACTGAAGGGGATGGTCTGAAGAAGAAGAATAATCACTAATCTTATTCCAAAGTGAAGAATTTTTAACACCGTAAACTTTATCTTCTCCTAAGGTACTAGGCTTATCCTGAATATTAGAAAGAAAAAAATAAAAACAGACTTAAAAAACAGACTTATTACTAACTCCATACTACCCGCAAATAATCTAAAATGATAATCTGAGTGGAGAAATACATTAAAAGAATAAATTCCTAATTAAATATATATTTCAATCATTCAGTGACTTATGCTTTCCCACATATATAATAATTACACAGAAGCCAGGCTTGGTGGCATATGTGCCTGTCATCATGCCAAAGATTCAGGAAGCTAAGGCAGGAGGATCACAAGTTTGAGGCAAGTGTTGGCAACTTACTGAGACTCTGTCTCAAAAATGAAATTTAAGGCTGGGTGTGGTAGCACATTCTGTAATCCCAGCAACCTGAGATGCTGACGTAGGAGAAGGGCAAGTTCAAGGTCAGTCTAGATAGCTGTAGCAAGACCCTGTCTCAAAATAAAATATAAAATAAGTCTAGGGGTGTGGCTCAAAGGGAGAAAATTCTTGGGTTCAATAAAATAAAAAAAGGCTGGAGATGTAGCTCACTGGTAGAGGGCCACTGGGTTAACTCTCCAGTGCCACAAAATAAGTTAATTAAATAAAACTTTTAAAAAGGGCTGACGACGTAACTCGATGGGAATGCTTGCACAAGGCCCTGAGTTCAATTCCCAGCACAGCAAAACAAACAACTACATATAGCAAATTAAAATATGGGTTCTCATAGTATTTTATAGAATTTTTAGAAAATTTGCTGCTTAGTTTTTAATAAAATGTTTCATTTGTCAACAATATGTAAAATAACTTTTGATACTGCCATGTTTAAACCATGATTTACTTGATAAGCAAATAATATCTAATAGAATTAATTTCTAAAACATTCAAGGCCCACTTTCATCAACTTTAGGAAACTGTAGAACAATAAAATCTGAATTTGCACTGGCTCACCACTCAGTTTTAATAAGATTTACTACTGTCCTAATATAAAAACCCCACAAATTAATCCCTCTAGTATCTAACAATGAATATGACCAAATTATATATGAAAATTTTATTCTCTGTAAGATATTTCTAAAACTTACATTGAAATCATCAATTTTTACACAATTAAAATGATCACTTATATACACTAAACAAACCCAACATCCTTTCTACACTCTTCCCTTAAAAAATTAATTATCATTTTCATTCTTTCACTGAACAAATCTACCAAAAGTCAGGGGAACTGAGAACTGCTAGGTATTCCAAATTAAATAAATATGCCTCATATGATGGCACACGCCTATAATCCCAGTACCTGGTATGCTGAGATAGGAGGATCACAGGTTCGCCACCAGCCTCAGCAACACAGGGAGACTCTCAGCAACCTAATGAGACCCTGTTTCAAAAAATAAAAAGGGCTGAGGATGTAGCTCAGAGGCAGAATGCTCCTGGATTTAATCCCCCGTCCCCAGCAAAACACACACACACACACACACACACACACACACACACACACACACACACGAAATACTGCCTTTTATTTATATCAAAGGGCCAAGTAGTAAATATTTTGGGCTTTGAGACGGTCTTTGTTGCAATTATTCAAAGGCCACCATAATATACATGAAAGCAGTTATATACAGTAGGTAAGAGAGTACATGAAATGTTTTTTTTACAAAAGCAGGTACTGAGTCTGATTTGACTGCTGGTTATTGTTTTTTTACCTTGGCTTTATGTGGGGTTTTTTTTGTTTTTTTGCTTCTCCCAACAAAGTTCCCTTGAAATAAATACTGTTTGAACACCTACTATATGTGCAGCAATGGAGATAGAACAGTGAACAAGAGGGACATTGTCCATGCCCACATGTAGAAGGAAAACAGAAAATATGTAACCAAATTCCCACATAGTGTGGCAAATTTTTCACCATAAAACTTGTCAAACCTTTTACTTTCTTTTTAATATTTAGTGAGTTGAAGCTAATTTGTTAAAACAACAAAATAGATTCCCTACACTGAATTTAGGGTAGAATATTTAGTGAAAATCAGTATTTACTATGTTAAATTCATCTAGAAATAAATTTTTCCACTAAGGTGCATTTTGCTTATATATATATTTCTTGGAATGGAACTCAACTTCCCTCATTTACGTAAAAATACAACTTGTCAATACATACCTCTTTCACCTTACCAGAATCAATAACAAAGACAACATCATTGACTGTGATGCTGGTTTCAGCAATATTGGTGGAAAGGATCTGCAATAGGATATTACTTTAGAATTAATATAAAAATAGAACAATGACTAATAAAAATGAAGAAAGTAAGGTTTTATGAAGCTTACTATTTTTCGAACACCTGCAGGTGGGTTTTTTAATACCTTCTTTTGATCAGATGTTTGCATATTTGAATGAAGCATAAAGACTTGATATCTGTTGACAATTGAAAGAAAAAATATACTGTAGTACCTGTCTCTTATTTTAGGCAACAAATATAAAGCTTAAGATTCTACCTATGTGTATTGTCAGCAAACCGCTTGTCATCAAACAGGATGCGATCCCTCAAACCAACAATTTCATCATATCCAGGTAGAAAAATTAATACTGCACCTTGGAGAAGAATAATTTTTTAATGTGAAATTAGAGGCAATCAAAAGAACTAATTATAAGGAACTATTTCATGTGCTTTCAAATACTGGTAAACTACCATATGACAATTTTTCAATATTACTATCAATGCAATTATTAATTTTTTTTTTTTTTTTGCAGTACTGGGGATTGAACTCAGGGGCATTCTACCTCCGAGCTATACCCCCAGCCCTATTTTTTATTCTTTATTTTGAAACCGAGTCTCACTAAGTTGCGGAGTTCCTCACTAGGTAGCTGAGGCTGGCCGCAAACCCGGATCCTCCAGTCTCAGCCTCCCAAATGCTGGGATTACAAGCATGCGCCACCACGCCCGGCTTGCAATTGTTAAATTTTTTATAAAATCAAAATATTAATTTTCAAGTTGAAAATGCTTACTTACCAGAATCACAACTATGACAGATATTGTATAGAAGATGCATGATCAAATCCAAGTCTACTTTTTCATCATCAAAACTATGATGATAAGCTTTTAAGAGTTCCCTGTCTTCTGCACTGAGGTCACTTCCATTTGTCTGAACCAGAGAACTTTCATCTAGATTTCCAAATTCCAATGAGGCACTGAAAACAACCAAGACAGTTTTTATTAAAGAGAAACTCTTAAAGACCAATGATTCCCATTATGATGTTCTTCAATTTTTTCAATATTTTCTAAGGAAGATTAAATGATAATATACCAGCTATAATATAATTCATGTTTTGGTTTCAAGCAAATTATTCAAAGTAAGGTTTGGCAGTAAGTGCTATTAGAAAATCACAATCTGAGCCTGGCATGGTGGCACACACTTGTAATCTCAGTACTTGGGAGGCTGAGCAAGGAAGATTCCAGGTTTGAGGCTATCCTCAACAATTTTGTGAGGCCCTCAGCAACTTAGTGTAAAATACAGCTGGGGGTGTAGCTCAGAGGTAGAAAGACCCTGGGTTCAACTTCAGTCCCCTCAGCTACTTAGCAAGACCGTGTTTCAAATTAAAAAATTTAAAAAGGGATACAGATATAGTTCAGAAGTAAAATGCCCCCGGGTTCAATCTCCAGTAACACAAAAAAAGAAGAAAAAAAAAATCACAATCTCTCAAAAGGAAATACACAAATGACCTATAAACACATGAAAAGATGTTCAACACCATTTGTCATCAGAGAAATACAAACCCAAACCACAGTGAGATAGCATTTCACATCCAGTAGGATGGCTACCATCAAAAAGACAAATAATAAGTGTTAGTGAACATGAGGATAAACTGGAAGCCTCCTACATTCTTAGTAGGAATGTGGTATGATGCAGTAAGCTTTGGAAAACAACAGCAGCTCTTCAAAAGGTTGAACAGTCACTGTATGTCCCAATGATTTTTCTCCTAGGATTATATACAGAAGAAATGGAAAAAATATATCCATATACTTCTATCAATTAGAAAATTGCAGCTGGGCATGGTGGTGCATGCTTGTAATCCCATAACTTGAGATAGGAGGATCAGGTTCATGGTCAGACTCAGTAACTTAGTGAGACCTGTTTTAAAATAAAAGAACAAAATAGGGCTGGAGGTATAGCTCAGAGGAAGAAGGAAGAATGTCCCTGGGTTTCATCCCCAGTACCACTAAAAAAAAAAAAAAGAAGAAGAAAGAAAATTGCATACCAGAATTATTCATAATAGTCAAAAAGTAGAAACAATCCAAATGTTCATTAATTGACAAGTGGATAAATTATGGTATTTCCATACAATGGAATATTATTCAGTCAAAAAAGAATACTACAATATGGATATACCTTGAAAAGATTATGCTAAGTGAACAAAGCCAATTACTGAAAACAGCATATCATGATTCCATTTAAAATGAACAGACAAATCTGTATAAATAGGAAGTAGATTAGTGATTGCCCTAGAGCTGGAAGGGTTAGAGGAAAATAGAGAATGACTGCTAACAGTACAAGTTCCTTTTTCTGGTGATAAAAATGTTCTAAAACTGTGTTGATGACTGCAGAAGTCTGTAAACATACCAAAAAAAAAAAAAAAAAAAAATCAATTGTAGCTGGGTACAAAGGCACATGCCTGTAATCCCCATACTTGGGAAGCTGAGACAAGAGGATCACAGGTTTGAGGCCAGCCTCACCAACTTAACAAGACCCTAAAGCAACTTAACAAGACCCTGTTGGTAATAAAGTGGCAGGGGTGTAGCTCAGAGGCAGAATGTTCCTGGGTTCAATATGCAGTACCAAAAAAACCCCCAAAACCTCACTCAACTGTGTATTTAAATGGTTGAATTATCGAATAATCTCAATAAAACTTAAGAAAAAAAATTGTTCATTTATATTTTCTTAATAGGTTGTTTTTAACTGCTCACTATTATAAACAATATTCTGATGAATGGTCCACACTAAAAAGAAACTCTATAGGTAATTCTACACAAACTGCAGGTTAATTATGCTATTTTCTAAAAGCTCAGAATCAGTTTCAATTACTGAAATAAAGGATCCACTTCTTCATCTTGTGTGTAAAAATATCAACTACTACCATCATTAATAATAACCAACAGGATTTCTAAGAAATTTGGTTCAGTCCAATCTCTTTTAAAGCTAGACGAAAAATAAGACTATTTTCAATAGAAAGAATATTAAACTTATATAATTTTTATAACTGTAATATTTTGAATTTCAAGGTGTTTTAAAATACTCTAAGTTTGAGCCGGGCGTGGTGGCGCACGCTTGTAATCCCAGCATTCGGGAGGCTGAGACCGGAGGATCCGGGTTCCCGGCCAGCCTCAGCTACCTAGTGAGGCACTCCGCAACTTAGTGAGACCCTGTTTCAAAATAAAGAATAAAAAATAGGGCTGGGGGTATAGCTCGGAGGTAGAATGCCCCTGAGTTCAATCCCCAGTACCGCAAAAATAAATAAATAAATAAATAAATAAATAAATAAATAAATAAATAAATAAAATAAAATAAAATACTCTAAGTTTGTTGTTTCTTACTTTTTAAAAGGTAAATGAAGAAGACATTCTTTGTTCAAACGTGTATATTTTAGCAATCAATATCAATAATTTAGCAAAGGAATTGAACCCCTGGCCACTACCACTGAGCTACATCACTACCCCTTTTTATTTTTTTTGTTTTGAGACGGGGTCCTGCTAACTTGCCAAGACTAGCCACAAATTTGTAATCCTGAGTAGCTGGAATTACAAACCTGCATCACCATGGCCATCATAAATTTATATTCATTTATTTAGGTAGTTATTATTTTGTGGTACTGGGGATTGAACCCAGGAGCACTCTATCCCTAAGCTACACCCCTAGCCCAATGTTATTTTTTATTTTGAAACAGGATCTGACCAAGTTGCTGAAGGCCTGACTAAATGCTGAGGCTGACCTTGAACCTATGATCCTCCTGTCTCAGCCTCCCAAGTACTGGGATTACAGGCCTCCACACCCAGCTAATTTTCCTCATCTCTTTTCCAAAATTTTCCATCTCTTGTCTATTCTTCCTATTTTGTACAAAAATTTCAATTTCACCTTAGAACTCTTCTGAAATTTTATCACATTTTTAATTTAAATGAGCTTTCTTATACATATACATTTGTTCATTCAATAAATATTCACTGACCATCTACTATATCCAGACACTGTTCTTTAACACAGGGGACAAGACACTTACCAACTTCTATTTTTTTTTCTTATTTTTAATTTTTTGTACAGGGGATTGAACCCAGAGGCATTCTACCTTTGAGCTACACCCTGGCCCTATTTTTTAATTTTTATTTTGAAACAGGGTCTCCCTAGTTTGATAAGTCTACTTGTTGAGACTGTCCTTGAATTTGCAATCCTCCTGTCCCAGCCTCTCAAGTACTGGGATTACAGGCATGTACCGCCATACCCGGTGACACTTATTAAATTCTAATGTAGAAAAGTGATAGATGATAAACCAACAAAAATAGCAAATAAGCAAATTATATAAATATATTAGTCATAGGTTCCATGGGTTTTGTTTTTTTTTTTTAAGTAGAAGAGGTTAAGGATATATACCATACAGAGGTTAAGTTGCAATTATTAGGATGAATTTGGATAGGCCTCACGAAGATGAAATCCCAACAAAGATTTGTGCCCTGCTTTGTTCTGTTGGTTAATTTTATTTCATAAAAGCAATAATATAGCTGGGCGTAGTGATACACACTTATAATCCCAGTACTTGGGAGGCTGAGACAGGAGGATCGCAGGTTCGTGGCCAGCCTCAGCTACTTAGTGAGGCCTTCTGCAGTTTAGTGAGACCCTGTTTCAAAAATAGAGAATAAAAATAGGGCTGGTGGTGTAGTTCAGAGATAGAATACCTCTGGTTTCAATCCCTAGTACTGAAAAAATAAAAATAAAGCAATAATATATCACATTATTTTCGTAACAGGAGTTGTTTTAGTCAGCTTTTACATTGCTGTAATCAAAATACCTGACAGGCACAATTTAGAGGAAGAGAGGTTTACTTGTCTCATGGTTTTAGGTTTCCATGGTTAGCTGGCTCCAAGGCAGAGACCAAGGTGGCAGGGTCTCAGGGCAAGGTGGAAAAAAAGGCATTCTTACCTAAAGGTGGCCAGAAAGCTGGGGGGGGTTGGGGGGCACAGATATAATCTCTAAGGTCATACCCCAGTGACCCACCTCTTCCAGACATTCCTTCCCCACCTGAAGACCTGGCTGTATAGGCAACACATGAGATGGGGAGAAGGAACTTTTTCAGGGGGAGGGGGTAGTTCTAAGAATTGAGTCCAGGGTGTTTTATTCCTGAGATATACCCCCGACCCTATTTTACTTCTTATTTTGAAACAGGGTCTTACTAAGTTGTGGAAGGCCTTGCTAAGTTGCTGAAGCTGGCCACAAACCCATAATCCTCCTATCTCAGCCTCCCAAGTTGAGATTACAGGTGTGAGCCACTGTGTCCTAACTTTGGAGAGGGGCATTTTAAGTCCAAAATATTAACAGGAGTTTTATAAGATCTTTTTTTTTTTCTTCTGGTCAGTGATGCTTACTAGTTTTATCCAAGTTCCAGTGGTTTTGTTACTACTGTTGTTTGTTTGGTTTGGTTTATGGGTGCTTTCCCCCTCAAATGTCTGGTAAGCAATCTTTGAAAGTTTATTTTTAAACTGTAAAGCACAAAAAGAACTTCCAGTACACAGATGGGGGTTGCTAAACACGAAATATCTCTAGACTTAGACGGGTCTATTTTTTCAGGAAAGAATTCTCAAGGTATCCAAAGAACATAAACTTCAAAGAGGAAAAGGTGACAGTGAATGGCATGAGAAGGGAGTGGATGGTATTTCAAATGTCAGTCTATGGTCTTTCACTTACATCGCTTTGTTGTTTGAAACCTTATCCCCACTTTCTTACTGTACCAGGTAAGCTCCAAGTTCAAAGCCTCTATGTTAATCTTTAATAACCTCCCATTTCCTGCCCACGTGGGAAAGACACCAAGTGACGGCAGAGAAGAAGGTGAACTGGAGCTCTAAATAAACCTTTATCACAGAGAATTACAACCAATTCTGCTATTTTGTTGTTGTTGTTTGGTTTTAGCCCTTCTTTCAGTACTTCATTCTAAGTACGTTAGTTCTAAAGCTAAAATGAATTTGTTTCTCAATGGCTCTGTCAATTTTCTTAGTTTAGCTAAGTCATTTACCACCAATCAATTAGCTACCTAGCATCCATAAATTTATTAACATATTCCATCAATTGTCATGACCATTATCTTTGACTTTGTCATTTTATATTTTCCATATTCTTTTTATTTTCATTTTTGTGAGGTTTGAGAAATTAGAGAAAACATATATTGTATCTACTATGGGTTTTGTTTGTTTTTTGGTGGTACTGGGGATTGAACTTGGGGGCATTCTACCTCCAAGCTACACCCCTAGGTTCTATTTTTTATTCTTTATTTTGAAATAGGGTCTCACTAAGTTGCAGAGGGCCTCACTAAGTATCTGAGGCTGGCCGCAAACCCAGATCCTCCCATCTCAGCCTCCCAAGTACTGGGATTACAAGCGTGCACCACCACGCCCGGCTTTTATCTACTATGTTTAACTGGCAGATCCCCCTTATCATTTTTTAATAGTAAAAAGAAGATAAATATTATAACATAACAGATCTTATAAACAATCGAAAGAAAACTTCTTATAATTAAAACATATATCTGAACAAGACACCATAAAAAGCTTACATTTATACATCTTATTATCTACACAGCCAGGGTTTTTTGTTTTTTTTTAATGACAGTAGGATTAATTAAAATAGTACCAAGTTTTACCTGTAAGATTCTAGAAGATCCACAATTTCAGTCTGCCCAAAGTGTTTAGCCCAATCTAAAGCCATCCTGCCAAAATTCAAAGATACCAGGCTAAGAGAAATAATTTTCTCTCAAAATTATAAAACTAATTACTCAAAGTTATTTATTTACCCATTAAAGATATAGCAGCAATTATTACACAATTGCTTTTAACAAAAAGACAAACACAAGAATTTTAAAAGGTACATGCGGCTACACAGAGAAACACGCCTGGTGCGGCTCACGTTACCAGCCATTCGATGCTTTACTGTGAACATTAGCTCCCATACTAATTAGCTGCTCCACTTGACTCGTAAAGCCTCGTCCTGCAGCCACCATCAGAGCTGTGGCACTGGTTTCACTATGCCTGTAATCAACTAAAAAAGGAAAAATTCTAAAAAAAACTTATATACTTACAAATTATTAAAAATTATTTTAACTTTCTTAAATTAAGTGGTAGAACTGACAGAATTAACCTGGGACTTGCTCCTTCACTTCACATGGTAACATATAAAGCTCAAATGAGATCATCCAAGGAAACCAGCTCTTGATAAGCCTTGTATAAACAGGATGAAATAGACACTATTTGAAGGTAAGAGAAGGAATGATGGCTGGTAAACTGTTTAAAGCTCACCTATATAACTAAAACAGAAAAGGAAAGCTACTACCTTACAGAACCCTTCAGTAACCTTCTTAATTCTAGACAATTCTAATCACAAATGACAAGATACAATTAAAGAATTAAAAACTAGTAATGAATAGAACTAGTAATGAATGCTTTAAAACTGCAAAGTTCATGACAATATTTTGTTGCTTTTCTTTTAATCCCCCATTATTCTAGGCTATTTCCCAAAATACTTAATAGAAATGCTTTAGTCTCTTTTCTATTGCTATAACAACATAGATTGGGTGCTATAACCTGAGACTGAGTGATTTATAGAACAAAGAGGTTTATTTAGCTCACAGTTCTAGAGGTCCAAGACCATGGCACCAGCATCTATTCAGCTTCTAGTGAGATGCTGGTACTGCTCAACTCATAGCAGAAGAGTCATAAATAGCTGTGTGCAGAAAGGGCTAAGCACATGGGGGTAGTTTCCCTTTCTAACAACCTACTTTAAGGTAATTAATCTAGTAACATGAAAGCAAGAATTCAACATCTTCAAGAAAAGTACTAATCCCTTTTAATGATCTAATCACTTTGTAAAGGTCCTAACACCTCTTAGCACTACCAAATTGGGAGCCAATCCTCAACATGAGTTTTGGTGGAGATAAACCATATCCAAACCATATCCAAACTATAGCAGAGAGTAACACTGACAGACTACTTCTCATGAAAGCCCTCATAAAAAATAATTTAAACTTTATTAAAGCTTTATTAATTCCTTGAGATTACATTTCTCAAGCAATTCAACACAACTGCTTAGCACTAATTGCTTAAATCATAAAATTGGTAATTTCATAAAGAATTCATTAATGGAAAAAAATCTGTAAATTTTAAGATAATTACAAAAGGAAAAATTTCATTTTCCATATATACCAAATTATCTTCATTATTTAATAACACTTTAAACATGTATCCGTTATCACTATACATCAGTAATTTTTAAAGTAGAAAGGGAACTTACAAGAGAATCACTACAGGATTTTATTTTTTTAGAGCAGTTTTAGGTTTACTAAAAAACTGAAAGGAAGATACAAGGATATCCCATATACCCTCTGTCCATATAACGTATAACCTCCCCTATTACCCACCAAAGTGGTATATTTTTTACAGCTGAAGAACCTACACTGACATCTTATCACCCAAATTTCACAGATATTATGATTCTGTATGTTTAAACAAATTGTATAATGACTTGTATTTTTAGTTGGTTTTTGGAAGCACAGATAGCCACTGTGGTATCACTATTAGAGAAGCCAGGTGCTCTATCACAGGAATAATACGGTAACCCTAAGGAGAGGCCCAGATAGCCAGACCTAGGGCGTTTTGATAACAGCCAGCAACAAACTGAGGCCTCTTGCCAAGAGCCATGCTGAGTGAACCTTCAGAGAAGCAGATCATCCAGGCCTAATAAACCTCCAGATGACTGCAGCCCCCCCTCCAACAGTAGCTTAAATGAAACTCGGAAGAGATTAAGATTCAAAATACTCAGCTATATCACCTTCAGATTCTTGAACTCTCAGTATGTGTGTTAATAAATGTTTTAAGCTGCTGTTTGGAATCATTTATCATACAGCAATAGATAACTAGTATAGTGAGCACAACAGAGAATGTCTAGTCTTACATATTAGTTGCTTCTACACAGTCATGTAGGGGAAATGATGTCACTAAAAAAAAAAAAAAATCGATAAGGCCCACAGCTTACTGAATCACAAAAAGCATTTTCAACTCTGGTGCCAAATAAGAGTGGAGATTGCTTAAGACATTAACATGGAAAGTAAAGAACTATTCACAGAACTGCCAGAACATTTTTTAGTTTTCTTCATATAGCTTCAGGTATTAGAATACTGGACTCGGAAATGTATAAACTATATGAGAGAAGCCAGGTGCGGTGACATATACCTGTAATCCCAGTACTTGGGAGTTGAGACAAAAGGATGGCAGATTCGAGGCCAGCCTCAGCAAATTCGCAGACCCCATTTCAAAATTAAACATAAAAGTGGCAGGGAGTGTAGCTCAGAAGTAGAATGCAACTGAATTTAATCCCCAGTACAAAAGGGGAGGCAGGGAGGGAGGGAGGAAACTATATACAAGAGGAGGAGAAACCTGGGGCCATAGTATGACTAATACTGAAAAACTCTAGTACTCTCTAAAGAAACAAAGTCAATAACTAAATACCAAAGGTTGTGTTATCTTTCTTAAGTGAAAGCTAGGGAGAAAATAAGAAATAGACTTCAGAGAAATGAGGAGATAAGATTAGTAGGCCTGTGGAAGGGGATTGGGGAAGAGGTTGAAAGGGGAAAAAGGCTTGATGAAGAAGAGTTCAAACAAGTCTATGTGCTTATATGAAAGTATCACTACCAATCTCATTAACATGTACACAGAGAGCGAGGGAAGTGGGTTGGGATTCGTAGGGAATCACACCAAGTACCATGTACATGTATGTTTTTATCACACTGAACCTCGCTATGATAAAAAACTGCAATGCACCAATAAATGTAATTTTTTAAAATGTTTTATATAAGTAAAGTAATATGTCTCAGACTTTAAATCTAACTTTCAAGACTGCTAAATTCTTCAAAACTTTTTGAATGGGGGAAAAAAGAATGCCAGAAAACTAGAGATGAACAAATATCTATACTTTCAAATAAAAAAATTACTTTTCAAAATACAGTTCAATTATTCTTAAAAAACAGTAAAGTTTTAAAAAGCAGATCAATAGGAGCCAAAATACATTTACAAAGAACAAGAAATGATTCTCATTTATTTCTTAAGAGGTTTGTTAGACTAGTAGACAGACAGCATTAAAACTGTATGAACAACTACATACAAATATTAACCTAAAGCCTCTTGTTGCCTATGATGCTTGGTCATTGATCCAGCCCCATCTAATTAATAAACTGAGAGAATTTATTAATATAATAAGTAACTAGAATGTTTTTAAAAAGTTGTTCAAGAGAAGCAATGCACCAAATCTAACTGTATGATGAAATTTAAAAGGAATAAATAGAATGTCTTAAGCTCAAAATAATTCAAAACGACAAGTACCTGATGGAAGATTAATTTAACAAAACCAATGTTAAAGAAAAAACTAGTATTTTCAAAGACAATATGAATCAATAAGACAATGTAGTTGGCGAAGAGGTATAATGACCATAGGCCTAAGAGTTAATATACATCAAGAGAAATTTTTAGGGTAATAAACCTACTTTATCCTAAGATGGTCACTAAAAGATTATACTCATAACTGGACACCAGGCTTTTTAAAACAGATAAACTAAAACATATCCAAAGCAGAAAGACCAGTGCAGCAGGGGACAAGATGCCACGTCATGTTAAAAAGAATAGTTGAAGTAATTAGTTATGGTCAGCTCAGAAAACAAAAAAACTTCAAGGAGAATAACCATTTTCATATACCTGAAAGTCTGTCAGACAAAAATATATATTAAATTTCTTAATTATCACACCATAAGCAAAAAAGTAAAAGCTACATAGGTAAATTTCACTTCTGTAAATTACAATTAAATCAATCAAATTTGAAAGAATGTTCTCAAGGAAGTTAGTGGGCTTTCTGTTACCAAACATGTTCAAACAGATTATCATTTGTAAAGATGCTCAAAAGCAATATCATTATTGAACAAATATTTTAAAGCATTTACTATGAACTTCTGGGAACACAGAGATGAGTAAAACAGACAAGGTTTCAGCCCTCATGTAGTGTACATTCTAGTGGAAGAAACAAGTGGTAAAAAATTTAAATGTATGCTGTCAAATAATGAAAGTACAATAAAAGATAACAAGGCAAGTGAAAAGAAAGAGTAAGAAAAGCATGTAATTTTAATAATCAGAAAAGGCCTAAGAAGGCAATATCCATAAATAGACTTAAATGAAGGGAGTGCCAAGCTACATGAGAATCTGTGGGGAGAGCATTCCAGGCATAAAAAACAAAACATAGGCCACAGGATGGGAATGCATCAGCATGTATGAAAAAAAGCGAGACAAACCCAAATCAATCTAGTAAGACATTGTTTCAAAATAAAAATAAAATAGGGCTGGGGATGCAGCTTGGAGGTAGAATGTCCCTGGGTTCAATCTCTAGGGCAACACACACACACACACACACACACACACACACACACACACACACACACACGGGCAGCCAAAGATGCAATCATGGAAAGGAAAAGTCAGTGTAATAGCAAGCATAGGAGAGTTGAGAGCAGGCCAGTAGCATTTATGAATAAATCAATCTGACTATTGTAAGGAGAACAGTGGGCTACCTCAATCGTCCAAGAGAGAAATGTGGGCTTGGACTAGGATAGTGACAGAGGAAGTCAAATGTGGTCAGATACAGGATTTATGTTACAGGGTAAAGCCAACAGGATTTGCTAGTGGATTGTACATGGAATGTGACAGTGAAATCAAGGATGACTTTATGCTTTGTTGCCTTAGTAACTAGGTGAATGGTAGTGGCCATTTACTGAAAAGGAAAACACAAAGGAAAGAGCAGGTTGAGAGGGAAGTAGAGTGTTAGGGGATCAAAAGGTGTTTGGGACATATCTAGTTTTAGTTACCTAACAGACATCTAAATAGAGATGTCAAGTGATATATTCAAGTCAGTGACATTTAAATCCTTCCCAGTACTGATTTTCTATAATCATTCATTCTGCCTTTGCCTAGAAGAAGCCTACAGAGTTCTGAAACTTGCCTCTGGCTGCTAATATTCAACTAACAAAGTGAAGATAACTCATTAGTGACTTAAAGTGTGTACATGTGAATTAGGACTTGAGCCCATATAACTAAAGGTATACTAAAATTTTCCATTCACTAAATGGATTCTTTAGAGCAAAAATTATTAACTAATTTTTTTCTTCCTTTTTTTTGAAATCACAAACCTCTGAGAACTGAATTATTTACCAGGGGACAGGATGGGAAATGAGAATATATGTATGTGTATACACACACACACACACACACACAAGCATTTTTGCAAATAATTTTCATATACATATACATGTATATGCATATATGTATGTGTATACACACACACACACACACACACACACACACACACACACATAAGAAACCATTCTAGAGACATTAGGTTAAGAATCCCTGATTTAACATAATACTTTTGATTCTAATATTACATGCTAATAAGAACTTGATTTGTATATTTGACATAAAATAAGTACTCCAAAAAAGCAAATTATTGGTTGTGAACAAAATATTAAGTACAAACATTTTGAACTAAACTATACTTCTAACATAAGAAACTACAAGTGTAATAAAAAGATTCTCAAACTTACCACTAACATTTTCAGTTAAAATAAGGTGAAAGACTTGAGCAAAGGCATCAACATCTTTATGTAACCATATGTCAGAAAGACAAGCATCCATTTCTTTTATTAACCATGGTTCAAGGCAATTCACATCTTTTTCTGTCTTTAAAAAACAAAAGCAAAAATTATAATTTACCTAACAACTTAACATTTGCTTGCAAAAAATGTAAAATGGCCACAACAGCCACGAGAATTACTAATCATATATTACATACTGTGTATATTATTTACTATAGCAAAAGTCTCTCAAGTCATCTTACAAACATTATCAACCATAATACTATATCTTGTTCTTACATTCATCTTTTATCTGAGAATGAGCTTGTCAACAAAGGACTATGACCAAGACACAATATTAATTGTGCTTCTGATAGTATAATGTTAAATCTACCTGTTTTACTAATGGCTCCTACTTCTAGCTACACATGATAGGAAGCATCACCTGGAACTTTTAACAGGGATGTCAGGTCCCATGCCAGAATAAGAACACCAGAATTTTGGATGTAGGGGACCAGATTCCATAGGGCTTTAAAAGCTCCTCTCAGGTTATGTAATGTGCAGCCAGACTTAAGAAACACTAATTTACACGGTCAGAATGCTGTTCATTAACTCAAACATGTCTTCTCTATACTAAATAACAATTTTAAAATATTCTTTAAAAGCATTTTTAAAACTCGTGTATAATTCATTTGGATGCATTAGAATTTTAAACACTGATATAAAACTGGAAATATCTCTGCATTATGTACCTTCTCTTGCTAAAAAAGTTAAATTCTTTTTCTAAAAAGAAATTTCAAGGCTGAGGTTATAACTCAGTGGCATGGCATATTGCTTGCATCTAGAATGAGCAAGGCTTTAGGTTTGACTCCCAGTCTCAGCCTTCTCCCCACCCCCCGAAAAAAAGAAAAAGAAAAATTGTTCTGAAAAATATGTCATCTAAGATAAAGAAAATTACCATTCAATTATACAGTAAAAAAATATATATATATATCATAAAAGATGATCCTAGTAATCCGGGCGTGGTGGCGCATGCTTGTAATCCCAGCACTTGAGAGGCTGAGACTGGAGGATCGGGTTCTCGGCCAGCCTCAGCTACTTAGTGAGGCACTCCGCAATCTAGTGAGACCCTGTTTCAAAATAAAGAATAAAAAATAGATCTGGGGGTGTAGCTCAGAGGTAGAATGTCCCTGAGTTCAATCCCCAGCACCGCAAAAAAAAAAAAAAAAGAAAAAAGATGTTCCTAGTAAGTTCTTACCAGCTGACTAAAGACAGCATCACCTCCATCATCCAATAAATCATATTCTTCAGTTACATTTGGAACAGTTCTCTGCCTTTGAGATTCAGGCTTGAATGCATTCTCTTGAGCTGAGTACCATTCTGTAAGTGTAGTTTGTTGTTTCTCTTCTAAATTAATTAACCAAAGGAAAAAAAATAAGTAAATATCCTTTTCTTTTTAAAATGCATATATCCTTTCCTTTTTAAAATGCATTCCATTTAAAAAAAATTAAGTGAATGTGCTATTACATAAAAGTTGGCCTTATCTGCATTTTAAATATATTAAGAATATTTAATAAAATGTGTTATGCTGAACCATAAAAACACATGTAACTCCTTAAAAAGATTTCATTTTCATTTACTAATTAAGAAATTTGCTTCTAAGTAAGTCCAGAATTAAAAAAAATTTCTTGATGACTGCTATTCCAACTGGGGTTAGATGGAAATCTTAGTGTAGTTTTTTTTTTTAATTTGTTTTTGTTGTTGTTGTTTTGTGGCATTGGGGATAGAAACCTGAGGCATTCTACCTCTGTGCTACACCCCCAGCCCTCTTTTACTTTTTGTTTTGAAACAGAATCTCATTAAGTTGCAGCTGAGGCTCGTCTCAAACTTGCAATCCTCCTGTCTCAGCCTCCCAAATACTGGAATTACAAGTTTGCACCACCATACCCAGCTCAGTGTAGTTTTAATTTGCGTCTCCCTGATTGATAATGATGTTGAACATTTTTTTCATGTATTTAGTGACCATTTTTATTTCTTCTTTTGTGAACTATTTAATTCAATTGCCCATTTCTTGATTGGGTTATTAGAGTTTGTTTAGTGTTAAGTCTTTTAAGTACTTTGTATAAATGCTGGCAAGGATGTAAGAAATAGGAACTCTTCTACACTAAGGGTGGGATTGCAAATTAGTGCAGCTGCTATGGAGATCAGTGACAAGACTCCTCGGGAAACTGAGAATGGATCCACTATATGATCCAGCTATAATCCTGGGTATCTTTCCAAACGGACTGAAATCAGAATATTAGAGTGATATATGCATATCCATGTTTATAGCAGCACAATTCATAATAGCCAAATTATGAAACCAACATCCTACCAACAAATGGATTATAAAATTATGGCATATCCACACAATGAAATTCTACTCAGCAATAAAGAAGAACAAAATTATGTCATTTGCAGGAAAATGCATGGACTTGGAGAACATGTTAAGTGAGATTAGCCAGTCACAGAAAGTGAAGGGTCATATGTTTTCTCTCATATTCAGAAGCTAGGGAGTAATCAGAATATAAGAACTTTAGAAAATGGAGGAGAAACTCTAGTGGAGTGATAGAGGAGGGGTGATGGGGAAGGTGGGGGACAAGCACTAATGAAGGAAACATTTCCTGACATTAGGTACACATGGGAGAATACCAAGGCCAATCTCAGTATCATGTATAGGAAGGAGGGTGAAGGGGGCCAGGGGAAAGGCCACCAAGTGCTGTATCTATGTATGTCCCTATCACTATAAACTACATTATGAGACTATAATGCACCAATAAAAGTATAAAAATAAGAGTATTTTTATCCACATTATACATGTTATTTAAATTAATGACTAATATTTCATATGGAACTTTATAGAAAACCATTTATTTAACCCCTATCACCATTCCGGTTGTTCAGGATACAATTATAAACAATTCAAGAGCGTCAAAAGATTTTATAATTTTGGAGTCTGACAATTTACATAAAAGTGATTCTGTACTGCCCAGTCAAACAGACTTCACTAACTGCACTTTTCAAGTGGAAAATCCAAGAGTTAAGGTATTTGCCCATGGCCCTACAAAGTAAACAAAGGAATAAAAGCTTGAAGCCAAGTAATGTTGCAAAAAGAAAAAGGAATATAAATCCTAATTCAAAAGCTGAGATATAGTATAAGTCATTATGAGATGTTCTAATAGGCAGATGTTATATGCAAAGTTCAGGTGTAATCCCAGAATTATATCAATATTTGGAAATCTTGACATTTTTATAAAAGATAAAGCATGTTATTACTCAGATGCTATTCTTTTTACTCCCTCTCATCCACTTCCCACTCCCACCTAGGAAATATGTAGTGGGAATAGGTTCTTCTGCTTCCTTAGAACAGTGGTCATATCTCTGGATACAGACACAATTTCCTTCTGGCATCTATTTTCAATTCCTCTGCATAGACTACAACTTCTGGATATAAATCGGAAGGCAAAAGTATATTTGGAATGATATTCTAACATAATTTCACACAATTATATGCAGGAAAAAATTACTTTCAAGTGTTCTTATATTTACATGAGGCTGGAATACTCCAAAAAGTCATTTTCAATAATAATTTCTTTGATTAAAAAAAAAAAAAAAATTACCTCGCTGTTTTTCCTTTTTGTACTTTAACATTTCTTTATTTGTGTATCCAGTAGTTCTTAAAATATCTTCCAGAAACATTTCCTTTACTTCAAATGGTCTTCCCTGTACTAAATAATAGAAAAAATTTTAAAATAATCAATTTGTATTTTGTGAGATAATTCACACAAAATTCTAAGAATCCCAAGTTAATGATCCTAAGTATAATAACAAAAGCAATTCCAAAGTTCAAGAGACCCTCATGATATAAATATAACCAATTTATTGATAGCTTCTATAATAGACAACTGTCTTTTTAAACAACTGTTCATTTGCTTATTTTTTTCTAATGTTTTTTCTTTTATTATCTACTTATATATCTAGCATCACAAATACAAATGATTAAATTATGGTATATCCATATTATGAAACACTAAAACAACTGCTTAAAACAATGAAATAGATTTAGAGTTACTGAATTGGAGAACTTTTCATGATTTACTGATATAAAGCAAATTTCAAGGAATGTATTAGGCATATGCTCATTTCTATAAAACCAATTATTGTAAACCTTATATATATGTATATATTTGCACATTTTTGTATAAGTATGGTCAATGAAGGATAGTCACAGTATCAGGAAAGTAGGCCATGCAACAAAAAGAAGACAGGGACAACTATGAACTTTTTCTCTATGTAACTTTATATTATTTCACTGAAGTAAACACAACTTTTGCCAGTTTTGAAAAAGAACTTATAATTTCTTTAAGGATGGGAGCAAAATCAATTTCTATTAAAGACTAAGAGTAAGAGTTATATGTGAGAGTATTCAGAAGTGAATGATAAGTAAACATGAGTGTACAGACTTCATTACCAACGAATCTAGGAATAAAGGGAAGAAGCTGTAAGGACAGAAGTTAATGGAGACTGTGGAGTCAAAATAAGGCATACTTTTTAAGATTAAAAAACTGGGTTTACTAGACAATACAAAAAAGGTTGAGATGGAAAAGAAGAGGTAAAAAACAGAGAGAGATAACTATGACGCTTATCTCATAGGAAATAGAAACAGATGCCCTCTGCGTCAGAACATTTCTAAGTTTTTGTCAGGAAAAAATATAATTACACCCCAAGTGTTTTTTCATAATAATTATAGAAGAAATCTGATATTTTAACTTACTATATATCACAGGACAACTTCCAAAATATCTTATAAACAGATTTACGTCCAAGGCAGCACTAGAAAGAATTAGTTTCAAAGTTGGGTGCTTTTGCAATAAATCTCTTAACTTTGTAAGTAAAAAATCACTAAATCGATCCCTTTCGTGCACTTCATCCTGCCATAAACAGAAATAAAACATTACGGGTGACTCTGTACTTAAATATTGGCACCGCAGGACTAACACTAATTCAAACTGAATGTAGAGAAAGCTAATCAATATTAGTGTAAATTCTGTATTATGGACAATTAAATAATAGGACATTAATAACATTGTGCATGAGAAAAAGTACTGCCTTTTTTCCCATGGAATACAATACAAATTCAAAATCAAATTAGTTTAATTTGATGTACTATTAATATAAACAAAATCAACTTAATTATGTTTCTATTAGCATAAGGGATCAGGCACATCCTTTGGTTTGAGTTAATTTCCAACAACTACTTATTAGAAGTATATAAAACAATCCAATTTTTCATGAAGCAAATGATATAAGCTTAGAATTCTTTAATAAGAGGGCAATTCATCTTATTTCATCAGTAACTAATTAACTAATTAATTTAGCAGCTTAACCATGAAGTTAAATGCCTATAAGTATACCCTTAAAACTGGGAAATATATGGTATTAAAGAAGAGATCAGTTGATTAAGTCCAGAGATAAAGGAAAACTATCACCATTTCTGGAGAACTCTAAGTATATGCATTCTTTTCACATATAAAAAGCATTTTTAGAACAATCTAGTTGTTTTATATTCCCCCATAAGATATGATAATACAAATACCTTTATTTAACACAAAATATTTATTTCTAATAATTACAGATAAAAATGATCTGATAATAGCCTATACAAATAATTAGCACTTGTTGCTAAATATATCAAGCATTTGACAGTATTATTTATAAATGATTAAAAATTAGCACTCATGATTAAATATATTAAGTATTTAATATAATAGTATTATTTATTAAATTATTTTATATTAGTATTTAAGTGTTAAGCAACCTGAGTTATATATGGCAAATTCAGCAATATTCTTACCACAATAACGTGTGTCACAGTTGATAACGTGCTATCACCTGCCATCAATGTACGAAGCAATACCCCATTAGTGCAAAATGTCAGAAGTGTCTTTGGAGAAACCCTTTTTAAAAATCAAAATAAAGTGCACAATTACAAATCTTAGATATAACTAAAAGATAATACTTTAAATAAATGCTGGTCTTATATGTACTATAACTATTACTAATATAATACGGGTATGTAGTGGTATGAAGTTTATTAGAAAAATTATATAAAATCTCTATTTGAAAATCACAAATTTATTATTACTAGTAGCTTTTTATTAAGCAACATATTCTGTGAAAGAACATAAATAGATTTAAAATAAAAACCTTAAACACTTAGCACTTGGCGAAAAAACTATATCACAAATGAAATCAACTTTCTGAATCACTATTGAAAACAGTAATAGCACTACTTGTGAAGAAGGTAGTACTAGTCCTACTGTAGGCTAAGTACCCTTAATCCAAAAATCCAAACTTCAAAGTGTTCAAAACGGTGCCGGGTGTGATGGCGCACACTTGTAATCCCAGTACTTGGGAGGCTGAGACCAGAGAATCTGGGTTCGTGGCCAACCTCAGCTACTTAGTGAGGCCCTCTGCAACTTAGTGAGACCCTGTTTCAAAATGAAAAATAAAAAATTGGACTGGGGGTGTAGCTAGGAGGTAGATGCCCCTGAGTTCAATTCCCAGTACCGAAAAAAAAAAAAAAAGTGTTCAAGAAGTTTGAGATTTTAGAGTACAACAGATTAGGGATTTCTACCAGTAAAATTTAAACAAATATTCCAAAATTAAAAATAAAAAACTGGTACACTTCTGATCCCAAGCATTTCAAGTAAGAGATAATCTATACCAATAACATTAAAGCTCAGTCACCAGCATGTCGGGTATGGTGGCACACACCTGTAATCCCAGTACTTGGGAGGATGAGACAGGAGGATTGTAGGTTTGAGGACAGCCTCAGCAACATAGCAAGACTCTCAACAACCTAGTGAAACCCTGTTTCAAAATAAAAGATTTTTTAAAAGGGGGCTGGGGATGTAGCTTGGAGGTAGAATGCCCTGGGTTCAATCTACAGTACCACACATAAACACACAATTCAAAACTTCACTAAGTTTAGACATGACTTCAACATCCTGATAGAGACTTATTTGGAGAAAATAATCATCTAAGATTTCAACTAACACTTTCTCTATGTTTAGTAAAATACACTTAGTTTTTTCTAAGCACTATAAAACATAGGACCATCTTTACCTGCTTTCTAGTCTAATCTGATAACCAATTGTTTGACCAATTCTTTCCCTTCTCTCTGCAGCAACTCTTTCAGCCACAGCAATAGCTGCTAATCGTCGTGGTTGAGTACAAAATATACGGCAGGGGATGCCATTTTTAAAGCAGTCGTCTAACAGGAACTGAGGAATCTGAAATAAAAGTTTTAAAATACTATAAAATTACATGCAATTTGCATACCTAGAAAAATCAAAATGAATCCATCAACAGAACCAATACAATGATAGCATGACCAAATATATAGTAATCATTATATCAAAAATTTTCATGTAACTTTCACATAAATAATCAGTTATCAAACTTAATTTTAAAATATCTTATTCACAATGGAAACTAAAGTATTTTAAATAAAATTTATCAAGAAATATTAAGGCATATTATATGAAGATTACAAAATGCTACTGAAAACATTAAAAACCTGAATATATATTCAGGTTTAATATATATGAATAAATATATCCCTGGACAGGAATGATCACTATGTAAATGTTAATTCTTCCCCCAATTTTTTTTTTTTTTTTTTTTTTTTTTTTGCGATACTGGGGATGGAACCCAGGGGCATTCTACCACCGAGCTACAACCCAGCCCTATTTTTCATTCAATGAAATGAAAATCAAAATTCCACTGCGATTTTTTTCAATACTGAAAATCATAAAGAAAACAAAAGTAGCTTGTAATCCCAAGATTGCAAATACATTTCTATAAATAAAGCAGGTCATAAAGATTTTAAATAAAAAATGTAAGTCTTAACCAACCACCTGGACCACCAATACCTGTAGCACTTTTTATTACAGTTATTGCTTGTTTCTTATGAACTCTTTCAAGAAAAAAACTCACAAAATTCAAGACATTTAAGTGTATAAACATGTTTTTTATTCAAAGTAATTTTTGTATTTGATGTCTGTAATTTGCAATTTTCATTTATCAGATCTATTTTAATAGCTTCACTTTCTATCTTATAGATATGCTGTGAATTTAACAAATATGCCTACACATTTAATTTTCAATTTTTTAGGTTTTTTTTTTTTTTTTTTAAAGCAATACTGGGGATGGAACCCAGAGGTATTCTACCTCTGAGCTACGACCCAGCCCTATTTTTTATTCTTTACTTTGAAACAGGGTCTCACTAAGTTGCGGAAGGTCTCATTAAGCAGCTGAGGCTGGCTGTGAACCCGGATCCTCCAGTCTCAGCCTCCCAAATGCTGGGATTACAAGCGTGCGCCACCACATCTGGCTACTTTTTAGGTTGTTATTGGTATTATTGCTTGCTGCAGTGAATATCTATCATACTTCTGCAAAAATATAAGTCACTAGCAGGACAATTTTCAGACTATATACATTTATAATTTAGAATTATAAAATTGTCCTCCAAAATTATCTATATTCCTACCAACAGAACAAAAGGGCTAGTATTTTCCAACATCCAAACAGTATCAATTTTCTAAATTCTGTCAATCTGATACTTAAATATATTTTGATTCTTATTTCTTAAATTGTAAATGGAAAATGACATCTTTGCATGTATCTTAGCCCCTAGGAAGTTCTTAAACTTTATTCATCCAGAAGCATAAATGCAAAGGAATTACAATTTTTTATTTTTTTTGCAGTACTAGGAATTGAACCCATGGGCATTCTACATCTGAGCTGCACCCCCAGACCTATTTTTTATCCTTTATTTGGAAACAGGGTCTCACTAAGTTGCGGAGGGCCTCACTAAGTAGCTGAGCTGGCAGCAAACCCAGATCTTCCCATCTCAGCCTCCCAAGTACTGGGATTACAAGCATGCGCCACCATGCCCAGCACCAGTAAATATTTTTAAAGTACAGAACTTTTCAACTACATAAAATCAAAGGTAAAATATTCTGAAAGAAAATACCTTTCCTATAGAGAAGCAAAGATAAAAGTCACATGTGACTTTCTTCAAACACCATGCAAACAAGAAAGAGTAGACTGAAATCCAGTGCTGAGAGGGAAATAATCCACCACCCTAGAATTGTGTATCTTGCAAAATTATCCTTTAAAAGTGAATATTTCCATTTTCCTGCATATGGTTAACCAGTTTTGCCAACATCATTTGTTAATGAGGCTATCTTTTTTTCCAGTGTATATTTTTGGCTCCTTTGTCAAAAATCAAATGACTGTAAGTACATGGGTCTGTTTCTGAGTCTTCTATTCTGCTCCATTGGTCTATGTGCCTGTTTTTTTTTGTTTTGTTTTTGCCAATAGCCTGCTGTTTTTATTACTATGGCTTTGTAGTAGAGTTTGGAGTAAGGTACTGTGATGCCTCCTGCATAGTTCTTGTTGCTAAGAACTACTTTGGCTATCCTAGGCTTTTTGCTGTTCCAAATGAATTTAAGCACTGATTTTTCTATGTCTGTGAGGAGTGGCCTTGGTAATTTCATGGGTATTGCATTGAATCTGTAGATCACTTTTAGGAGGATGGCCATTTTGATATTTATTCTGCCTATCCAAGCGTATGGAAGATCTTTCCATCTTCTAAGCTCTTCATCAATTTCTTTTTTCAACCTTTTATAGTTTTCTTTTACCTCTTTGGTTAGGTTTATCCCTAAGTATTTTATTTTTCGGGGTGCTATTGTGAGTGGAATTGTTTTCTGGATTTCTTTTTCAGTGGATTTATGGTTGACATACAGGAAAGCTTCTGATTTTTTGAAGATTGATTTTGTATCCACACTTTGCTGAATTTGTTGATCAGTTCTATAAGTTTTTTGGTTGACTTTGTTGGGTCTTCTAAGTATAGTATCATGTCATCTGCAAAAAGGGATAGTTTTTAGTTCTTCTTTCCCTATTTTTATCTCTTGCCTTATTGCTCTGGCTAGAGTCTCAAGTACTATATTGAACAGAAGAGGTGATAATGGACATCCTTGTCTTGTTCCTGTTTTTAGTGGGAACTCTTGCAGTTTTTCTCCATTTAACATGATGTTGGCTGTGGGCCTATTGTATATTGCCTTTATGATGTTGAGGTACGTTCCTTCTATTCCGTTTCTTTGCAGTGCTTTTAGCATGAATGGGTGTTGGATCTTGTCAAATGCTTTACCAGAGACCTTGCAGCTAATTGAAGAGGGCATAGGACCAACACTTCAACACATAGGCACAGGTAAAAACTTTCTCAACAAGACCCCAAAAGCACAAGTAATACAAAGGAAGATCAATACATGGGACTGCATTAAACTGAAGAGCTTCTATGCAGCACAGGAAACTATCAAGAACCTCAACAGAGAGCCCACAGAGTGGGAGAAAAATTTTGCCAGCTACTTTTCTGATAGAGGTCTAATATTTAGGATATACAGAGAACTCCAGGAACTCACAGCTAAGAAAACAAATAACCCAATCAAAAAATGGGCAAAGGATCTAAATAGACACTTCACAAAAGATTACAAATGGCCAATAAATGTATGAGGAAATGTTCTACATCATTAGCAATCAGAGAGATGCAAATCAAAACTACCTTGAGATTTCACCTAACTCCAATCAGAATGGCAATCATAAAAAACATGAACAACAACAAATGTTGGCGAGGGTGCGGAGAAGTGGAAACCCTAATACATTGTTGGTGGGATTGCAGATTAGTGCAGCCACTTTGGAAAACAGTATGGAGGATCCTCAGACGAATGGGAATGAACCTACCATATGACCCAGAAATAACACTTCTGGGTATCTACCCAAAAGACTGGAAACCAAACTATCAGACCGACACATGTGTATCTATGTTTATAGCTGCACAGTTCACAATTGCCAAACTATGGAAACAGCCAAGATGTCCATCAACAGATGAATGGATTACAAAACTATGGGATATGTACACAATGGAATTTTACTCAGTCATAAAGAAGAACAAAATCATGCTACTTGCAGGGAAATGGATGTGACTGGAAAACATTATGTTAAGTGAGATTAGTCAGTCACAAAGAGTAAAAAAGCGTATGTTCTCCCTAATATGCGGATGTTAGCGAGAAGATGGGGCATAAGAGGGTCTCCAGATGAAAAAAGAGAAACCCTCAATAAGCAAAGAAGTTGACTTAACTGAGGGGGATGGACGAGAGGGGGGAGGAGAGACACCCTAATGCACATGATGTACTTTCAAAAATATATCAAAGTCAATCACTAAACTGAACTTGAGAAGGAGGGAGGGCGAGTGGGGTGGGAATCGGGGAAGGGGTTAAATGAGAAATGTGTGCACATATGCCTTTATCAGCTTGTACCTAACAAAGATGTATGATTACAATGCACCAATTATTATAAAAAAAATCCACAGAGCTACAGGTCATGAAAAAAAATTAAAAAATATAAAAACAAAAAAAAATGGGAATAGGTGGGAAAAAAAAAGTGAATAATACTTTCTCAGATGAACAATTGAGGGAATCTGTTGCCAGTAAATCCATCATGCAAAAAGTATGGGTTTCTTTTTTTAAATTCTTTATAGAGAGAAGGAAAATAGTATGGGCCAGAAACACACATCTTCATGAAGAAAAAATATCAAATAAGTTAAAATAAAAACTTTAATTTCCCTTATTCTATGTTGACTTAGTAGGTATCTGTTGTTCAAAATAATAATAGCAACAATACAAGACTTAAGATTCCTGCCCTGTGACTTTCTAGTTATGTTAACCAGGGTAGATTAACATCCATAAATTTTAGTTTTTATTCCTTATCTGTAAAGAGAGATAATAAAGTAAACCTACATTTTTTGAAGATATTGAGAGGTTTAAATGAGACAACCCTTATAAAAACTCAGCACACAATAAACTGTCATTCAATTGTCTCTAGGTAGTGACATGGAAAAATATCCATGTTCAGGAACATTTTTTATAATGACAAAAAATAATGTCAGTACCTAGAGATATACTTCATTTTTTAAACAACAAAATAATTATAAACAATTTCTGTGAAGTGAAAAAAGTAACATTTAAAATACATTTTCATCTCATGTTTAGTAACATATATAAATACTATAGAGATGTTATTTCCATATTATATATAAATTAATGCTATAAAAAGATCCAAAACAGAACACACAAATACTCACCCCCCATAAAAAGAAAAAAAATCAAAGTTTTTGACAATAATGCAAGAAGAGTGATGAGATTTACAATTCCACCTTCCTATGTAATATTTTCCATGTTTACATTTCACATAATGAACATGAATGGGGGGAGAGGGATTTAAAACGTAAACAGCCAGGCGTGGTGGAGCACGCTTGTAATCTCAGCATTTGGGAGGCTGAGACCGGAGGATCTGGGTTCGCGGCCAGCCTCAGCTACCTAGTGAGGCACTCCGCAACCCTGTTTCAAAATAAAGAATAAAAAATAGGGCTGGGGGTATAGTTCGGAGGTAGAATACCCCTGAGTTCAATTCCCAGTACCGAAAAAAAAAAAAAAAAGCGTATTTAGCTTCCTAATACCACTAATGACAAGATGAAATTCACCAGTAATACAACTTCTACTTTATTTTATATTTCATAGAACAGAACTATAACTCTTTCAACAAAATACAATTAGTTCCTAGGTTTTAGGTCACTAGACTGTTTCTTCTTGAAAAACAATGTGTAGTATTTAACTACTAAATTCTGAAGTACATTTTCATACCCAGTAAAATGACACATGTAATTGTGAAAACAGGCATCTATAATTCCAATATATAAACATAATTATCGATAATATTCAAATAATTTAAATAAAACATATCTTATCAAAACTTTGACAAACTCTATTCAATAAATTAAAACTGCTGAGCCGGGCGTGGTGGCGCACGCTTGTAATCCCAGCATTCGGGAGGCTGAGACCGGAGGATCCGGGTTCGCGGCCAGCCTCAGCTACCTAGTGAGGCACTCCGCAACTTAGTGAGACCCGGTTTCAAAATAAAGAATAAAAAATAGGGCTGGGGGTGTAGCTCGGAGGTAGAATGCCCCCGAGTTCAATCCCCAGTA
>PVLC010017278.1:0-33908 GCA_004027655.1 Graphiurus murinus
CTGGCTTCCTGAAATTCTCCTGTCTCAGCCTCCCAAATACTGGGATTACAGATGTGCTATAGTACCCCTCTGCAATCTCAATTATATAAAAGGACGCAGTCTTGATTGAACCTGGAAAAACTTGCAAGAAAGAGCAAGCTAGGAGGATCAAAGTCCACATGTTTTAGCACTGAACCTATTCCTGGAAACTACTGGAATTGTTTTCTTTCTTTACATCAGTGGATTTAAAGGGCTTTGTAAGGATAAGCTGCTTCAATGCAGTAGATGCAGATTGATGGTAAACTCAAGTTTTGTCTGTTATTTCAGAATGACAACAAAGATAACCATCATTATCATTAATGGACTTTGCATTATGATTTCTTGTGCAATGTATTTTTCTGAAGCTTCCAATTTTCATTTGTGCTAGGGATTGTTAGAGATGAGGAATCTGAGGTCCATTAAGATTGACTCTTGAAGGAGTCATAAAGCTAATAAATGGCAGAGATAGAGTTTCAACCTAGATTTTGTGAGTGCAAACCGTGTGCTATTTCTACAACTTTAAAAAGCCTCAAGAAACATATATTGGTTTTGAAGCTCTTATATGAGCAAGTCACTGATTTTGTTTTGGAGACCAAAAAAAGGCATAAAATTGTATGATAAATAATAGCTGTTCTCAAGAACCTTAGAATTTACTAAGAGTAGTAGGAGAAATAAAGCATGACTGTAAATATCCATTATACTATGCATAAATGACATGTGAGCTATTCAAGCCAAATGTCTGGTGCACTTGGAAAAAAAAAAAGAGACAAGGCATAGAAAAGGCTTCCTGGAGGAGGCAGATAAACTGAACAATGCACAGAAAATGCATAGAAAAACTAGTTGGAAACATAAAATAAATAAAGTAGTAGAAATTTTAAAAGAATGAAAACATGTTTGCCCCACCTACTATAAAAGAGTATAAAAAACACATAAGACATAATCCCTGCCCTCAAGAGCCTTACAATTAAATTGAGGAGAAACAAACTACACATCAAAAACAGTTGGTAAGCCGGGCGTGGTGGCGCACGCTTGTAATCCCAGCATTCAGGAGGCTGAGACCGGAGGATCCGGGTTCGAGGCCAGCCTCAGCTACCTAGTGAGGCACTCTGCAACTTAGTGAGACCCGGTTTCAAAATAAAGAATGAAAAATAGGGCTGGGGGTGTAGCTCGGGGGTAGAATTCCTCTGGGTTCAATCCCTAGTACTGCAAAAAAACAAACAAAAAAAAAAAAACAGTTGGTAAATAACCTAGGACATCACATGTATTACTTGAATGGTGGATTGTATGGTACAGGTGATGGAGTACGGATGACACTCAGAGAACAGGCTGTACAGGTCTGAAGGCAAGTTTGTTCATTGAGATAAAAGGAGCAAGGCATGCATTGACAAAGGTAAAGTGAGTAGAACATGAGAATAAGGGCTAAAAGTACTTTGAGACTTATTTGAGCATTGAGTTTCTGTGTGATCCATGCACATAGAAATAGATATTGATATAAAAGTCTTGGGGACAGTCACTTCTGTGTGACAAGAAAACCAGTCAGGAGAGTATGGTGGCAGCCATGACTAGAAGGAAGAGCCACAACATTTGAGCAAAGGAGGAAGCCTTGAATAAGAGTAAGAGCGCTACTACAGGTTGTGTAGAAGTTAAGGCACAAAGTGGTAAAGAAAATTGCTCAGAGTTAAACTGAATATTAGTGGCAGAGCCAGAATTTGAATGCAGGAAATCAGACTCACACAAATATTCTTAGTTACAAGTCAATATCATGTCTTTAGAAAATATAGAAATGATTATTAACAAGTTTCATTTCCTGGGATCTTAGGGTTGAAAGTTTGTCTAGTCCTAACTTTTAGTTCATTCTTGAAGTCCCTATACAAAACCCTGACAAAATTATCTTTCTACCCAACCTATATTGTATGTGCTCCCTAAGAGAATGAGAGCTCAGTATTGACCCAAACAGTTCATACCATCTTTGAATGACACTGACTGTTTTGGAAGTTCTTCCCGAATTTAGATTGTATACTTCTTAGATAAAGAAGCTCTTTATTGGCAATTGCCTTATCTTAGATCAAGTTGCCAAAAAGCAGAGCTGGAGATAGGGATTTATGTGTCCATGATATATGGACAGAGAGCTCTTAAGGAAAAACCTATAAGGAAAGTAAGAAAATGGGATAGGAAGAGTAGAAAGACAAGTGAAGAAGTGGGCCCATCAAATATATTGTTAGCCGTGCATACATTCTAGATCATAAGCTGTACCACAGAATTGCTAGCTTGAAGCATCTGCCTGTCATGAGCCAGTGAGGGTGGTGGGATGAGTAACTTCCTGGACAGAGCAGCCAAGAGAATGCTTCTGGGCAGCTGCAAGACATTAGCATTAGATATTAGTAGAATGTGTAGGCCAGTTAGAGGAGATTCAGGAAGCTTTTCCTGATCTCTCCTACATAGAGATCTTACACATGTGGAATACAGTTGTTGGGGACAGGGGATGCTGAGAAAAGCCAATCATACACACACACACACACACACACACACACACACACACACGTATATATGCATATATATATATATTTTTTTTTCGGTACTGAGGATTGAACCCAGGGGCATTCTACCTGTGAGCTACACCCCTAGTCCTATTTTTTATTCTTTATTTTTGAAACAGGGTTTCACTAAGTTGCAGAGAGCCTCACTAAGTACTTGGCTGCAAACCCATATCCTCCACTCTCAGCCTCCCAAGTATTGGGATTACAAGCATGCAGCACCACCATACCCGACTCTGTACTTTTAAGCCTGTGCTATCTGCCATTTGCTAGGTATGTGACCTAAACCACTAATCATTACTAAGCCTGTTTACTTATCTGTAAAAAAGGCATAACAATACCAGCTTCATAGACATTTAGTGAAGATTGAGAAAAATGACACAAAAAGTACATTTAATGGCTGGGCGTGGTGGTATGTGCCTATAAACTCAGGAGGCTAAAACAGGAGGATCACAGATTCTAGATCAGCATCAGCAACTTAGCAAGGCTCTTTACAACTAATCGAGACCCTATTTCAAAATAAAAAAAAATAGGACTGGGGGTGTTACTCAGAAGTAAAATGCCCCTGGGTTCAATCCCCAATATTACACAAAAAAATAAATACATTTAGCCCCATGCTTACTACATAGTTATTGTTCAATAAATAATAGTTATTATTACACTAAGTATATATTAAATAAAGATATGACATTTTACCCATTTTTCTTCCAAAGTTAGATGAAAGAAGTTAGATTTCTTGTTTAGCCTAACATCAATTTCAAATCTTACAATTTCCTTTCACTTCCAGCCCCTATAGTATGTCTTGGTATTTTCTCACCATAGTTTGAATTAACACAACAGGCAAATGAATTTTGTCCTAAAATCCTCCTGCTATTCAATGAAGTCGTCACCTCCACAGAAGCAGTCTTCTTTTCACTTTACCTTTTTGTCCCATATGAATTAAGTTTTCATTCTGGACCATCATAAATCCATCAGTGCCCGACTTGTGGTGGTGAATATCAAAGTCTGACTGAGAATCTGTGTCCCGCTATACTGATTTCAAATGCATTCCAGGTTACAGGGTTATCCCATTAAAGATATTTGCAAAGAATCTGGTATTTTGCCAGGAAAAGGTCTGTGGTCCAGCTGCCAAAACATATGACAGCAAGAGTCTGACAGAAATTCAGTGACGACGCAGTTGACTGCCCTAATGGCAGCTCCATCAGGGATGGTGGAACTGAGCAGATTGGGACTTGACTCTGGACAGGGTAAAGAAACGGTGCACAGATTGTACTGGAAAATACTTTTTCATTCCCTACAAGTATAAAGGTTCATCCCAATAGGGAAGACCTGTGCAATGTATGGCATTTAGGGTGCACACCATCTACAAAGCCACAGCCAGTAACTCCTAAGGGAATGATGTCTAGCAGGAAAGTTTTTCAGCCAAAACATACAGTGGCACTCATGTAGTGGACTGACCTGTCATTTTACCCTTCTCCCCTCTCTAGCTTCTCTACAGAACACACACATGCCAAGGCAAATATTCTTTACCAGAGCACATTCTGTGCACGGCAGAGATGTTCTCTTGTTCCTACACACACACATTCATTTAATTCTTCAATGAATGTTCAGTTACTGAATGCTTAGTAGGTACTAGGGGTGCAAGGTTGAAGATGGATTTATAACAAAGGAAACTAAAGTTAAGTGACTGGTATAACACCAGTAAACTACAAACTCTGTCCCAGCCCTGTACTAAATGACTATTTTTGTTATTTCTTTTATTTATTTACTTTTGGAGGTACTGGGGATTGAACCCAGGAATTCAATATGCAAGCTATATCCCCAGACCAACTTTATTTATTTATTTTTTGTTTTGAAACAGGGTCTCACTAGGTTGCTGAGAGTCTCGCTACTTTGCTGAGGTTGTCCTGGAACCCACAATCTTCATGTCTCAGCCTCCCAAGTGCTGGGGTGACAGGCATGTACCACCAGAGGAATTCTGAAGAAAAAGCTCTTTGATTTTTTTTTTTTTTTGGTACTGGGGATCGAACCCATCATATTCTATCTCCACGCTACACCCCCATTCTTTCTTATTTTTATTTTGAAATAGCATCTTCTAACTTACTGAAGGTCTATCTTAGTTGCTGAGGCTGGCCTTGAATCTCTGATCCTCCTGTCTCAGGCTCCCGAGTACTGGGATTAGAGGCATGTGACACCACATCAGACTCCTTATTTCAAATATTACTAATATTGGTGGAAATGTAGAAACAATTGCAGAAAGAGACGATTAGGGTCTTCCTGGTTCAGCCTAGAGAAAGATGAACCTGTTTCTGCTCCCACAATGTAGAAAGAAGCTACAGTGAATCCCAGGGCCTCACAGGAACCCTTCTCTGTTGCACATCTGAGTTCAAGTTCCTCTGTGTGGTCACTGCCATGTGACTTCATTTTCCCCTCTGTCAAATGGGGATGCTATCACAGGCAAGCCTGGCAAGCACCTGGAAGGCCGGGAACACTGCTGTTTGGATATCTGATGGATTCATTTCCCACTGTCAGCTTTTCTAGAATGTTTGAAATACTGAGCCAATAATAATGAGATGGGATGTGACAACTAAAACTCTCCAATTTAGCAAGATTCATTTTGCAAAATCATCACAGAGCATGTGAATCACTGCCTAGCAGAGTTGAACAACATCTGGCAAACAAGCAGTGATGTATTATAATGCTTTTAGCACCATATGGCAGTATGTCTTCAAAGTCACCTGCAGGTTGAAACAAAACCCCGTTTTACAACTACCCCAGGAAAATGAAGGAGTAGAACAGGTAATCAAGGAGGGCGTTGGAATCACACTATATGGGTACCAAAAGTATGTGCTGCTAAATATTAAAGCCAGTGTTGAGATTGCTGCACATTATTAAGAAGCTAAAGTAACAACTGGTCTAAAATTTTTAATTACCTTACAGCATAACAAACTAAAGTCCCAGCTATTGAACTAGAAAACTGTATCATCCAGGCCCAATTAAATGTGATTAATTGTTACTGCGGACAGCCTTAATTAGGATTCCTGTCCCATGACAGAAAGGAACAAAAATCAAGAATCCAGTGTTAAGCAGGATCTTAATGTTGGGTGTTTATTTGTTTTGTGTTTTAGATTTGGTAATTCTAATGTTTTCATTCCTTTCCATAGTGAATCCTCTCGCCTACTGTCTGGAGTAGGTGATCCCTGCCTAAAGTACTGGGAGGTTCAGTCCACTCTGGCTTCTCCCTAGCTCATCCCCCTGCACTCCACTATCTCCCTAAGCATAGTTCTCACCATCCTCTCAGTGTAACCAGGCTTACCTTACATCACACCACCTTGTTGGGTGAGGGTGAGAGGAATAGGGGGAAAAAGCACAAAACAGTGACCAATTAGAAGTTCTTTCCTCATACCCCAGCTTCCTCAAATCCCCCTTGAATTTCCTGGAAGTCCTCAGAATGGTGGCCCAAATGTGCTCTCAAGTCTGCCCCCTTGACAATCCTCTGCCTTCCATTATTTCCCTCCCCTCTGAAGCACAGCTGTTTCAATGTGTCTAGTAAAGTGATGTCCGCTGCAGGGCTCACCTACACCCACAGTAAATCAGTTGAATTATCAAGTCTTTTTCCTTGTTCCCAAAGTGTCATGTGATCCCTGGCTCTGACCACAGGTGTCATATTCTGTGGACATCTGTAGCCTCCATATTCGAGTGTCCTGTCATTCTGAATCGGACCCATATACTGCGGTTTCTTGTGCTCCGAACACCTCATGAATTCACCTTTGTGTCACATTTTCCCCTAGGCCTCAAGCATAACTCTTTGGGGTCATGTTACCAGAAAATAGGACTGACCAATACTTCTGCACTCTGGCCCTGATCCACTGCCTTTCCACCAAGCATAAAAGTAATGAGAATCACTACCAATCTTACTAACATGTACAGGAGAGATGAATGGGGAGGGAGGAATGGAAGGGAGTACACCAAGTACTGTGTGCGTGTATGTTTGTATCATTTTGAATTCTACTATGATTTGTAATTACATTGCATCAATAAAATATTTTTTAAAAATTGCTAAAAAGTGAGAATCATGAGTAATGTCAATAGTCATTATTTAACTTGTATTTTTCTGGCACTGTACTTATTTTGCTATGCTTAATTTACATACATGATGTCAATCATCTGCTCAATCACTTAGTAAAGTTGCATAGCTCATGAGAGCTAATAAAGTCAGTACTCCTTCTCAATCTGATTCAGAGTCTGTCCCCTTGTCCTCTATAAATATTGCCTTTAATATCTCAACTCTTCCTTGAGAACATGTTCTTTTCCAGGTCAACCTGTAATCCCTTATGGAAAAATACTTCCAAAATCAAAATTCAGGCAGAAATGCATGACTGAAATCCCACTGAGCAGCTCAGTTTACTTTCTCCAGCTGAGATCTCACTGCAATGGGAATTATGCCATGTACTTGTGCATTTCTTCTGACTTTGTAAGGTATGCTTCATTTGCTCCTCACACCAATATTCTGCACTGGAAAAAACTGATTATCCTGAACATGCAAAAGGACAAACAGTACACCAAAATGTTGAAGTGGAACATGAGCTTGGGGGTTCTGAGCACCCTTCTGTTTTGAAGACCTTCATTGTCTCCCCATTGCCAATGGCCAGGCAAAATAGGCCCTAGTACAGGTCCTCAGGGCCTATTCCCTTCAGTTCCCTTCACATATCCTCTGCTATGGCCAGAGTAGTTCCTCCTGTTGCCTTCTCTGCATACCTCCCCACCTCTGGTTCTATCTATTCCTTCTTCCTAGAATCTTCCCTATTGCAATGTGGATCTCAAACCCAATTGTCCTCTTTGAGCTCACCCTTGACTCTAGTATGTGAGAATCCCCTCCTCCACTTCAATGGAATACTGTGTGTAACCCTCTAGTGGGTGGTAAGTTTAAGTTTATATTTACTGTTGTGGTTATTTGGATTTTTGTCTTATCATACAACTGTTTTATATTGAAAATTCCCTCAAGAGAAGGACTCTGCTTCTCATCCTTCCATCTTTGGTATACCCACAAGAGCTTTCTTGGCCATTCATTGGACTGAAATAACTTTAACTTGTGCACCTTTATTAACAGATTATGTTAATGATCAAACACTATACATCCCTTTTCCACTCGAGAGTTTCCTTATTTTCTCCAGAAACAAGGGCACTTTGAAGTCGTTCAAAACTTTCAATTTAATCTTCCCTTAATGGAGTTTGTCTTCCAATTGGCTCAATATTTTCTTTAGAAGTCTATTTCCTTATGGATTTATAGCCTTGAAAAACTATTTTTCCTACCTTAAAAATCCCCTTGATTATTTATTATAGCTGATTCATATCTAGTAAATTTATATTGTTTCTTTATCAAAAGAAAATATCCCATTATGTTTTAGCCAAAGTTTTCTTAAACTAAAAATGATTTAGGATGTATATTTTATATTCAGGAAAATTAAAGTTTTATAGATAAAGAAAAAAATTGGCATAGCTATTTTGTAAGTTTGGCACTCAGAATTGTTTCTGCCTAGTTTTGCCTTTCTATGTCCTGTTCAGTTGCAGCAGAATAGCGTTCACAAGCAGGATTACCAAGCAAACCACCTGGCAGACCTTGCACCATTTTTTTTTCTACAGTACTGGGGATTGAACCCAGGGGCATTCTACCTCCAAGCTACACTCCCAGTCCTATTTTTGTATTTTTTATTTTGAAGCAAGGTCTCACTAAGTTGCAGAGGGCCTCACTAAGTAGCTGAGGCTGGCCACGGACCCAGATCCTCATATCTCAGCCTCCCAAGAACTGGGATTACAAGCGAGCACCATGATGCCTTGCTCTTGCACCAGTATTTGACCTCAGCCTTACAATGGATCTATTGGTTATTTGGTTTAAAACTCTTGACTTGTCAATATATCGAAAAGAGTTTAGAGGAGAAAAATATAGTCCTTCAAAATCATGTTGCTAGAGTTCTTGGTTTTACTGTTCTTGCTTTTGTTTATTTGTGTTAATTTAATGCATGCACTTGATAAATTATTCATATTCAAAGGTGTACCAGGAAAAGTGAGCTCAACCTCCACCATTTTCCTACTCTCACATTCAAGAGCAACTATCATTGGTGTTTTTAATGCTTTCTAGCCTGGGGGTGGGGTTAAGGAGAACACAAAAATTACAATCAGATTCAACAACAGTCATCTGGGAGCCATACACTGAGTATTTACCAGCCTCCAGATTCTGTACTGGGTGCTGCCACAGCCCCTTTGGTTCACAAGCCTTAGAGCCAAGGAAGTGCAATGAGCAGGGCACTGGGACACAGTGCAATCAGTGCCAAAATTGTAGAAGTGCCAGGTGCTGAGGGAAATCACAGACATCCCACACGTGGTAAAAAGGTTTATGAGGGCTCCAGTAGGGAAAATTTAGTCTGGCAGAGAGAAAGGCAATAGCTATCCCCAAGACTAGCTTGTGCAAAGCCAAGAGGTAAAGAAGAACATCTGCCAACTTTCACAAACTGAAAAGTGGTGAATTTGGTTAAAATTTGTGTTTGAAGAAGACTGAAAAAAAGACTAGAGAGGAAAAAGTAACTCAGTGATCATCTTTCTACAGTCTTTGATACCTTGTCACAGAAACAACACTGCACATGGAATAAAAATAATTAAATACTAGCTTCATGTGCAGAGGAAGAGAAACCAAAGCTAGCTCACAGGGTTATTTTCCCTTTAATTGATACACAAAACATAAAACTATATATTAATGGAATCCTATGTAATGTTCTATATACATTATATATACACATTGTATAATGTTTAAATAAGAATATATTTATCTCCTCAAAAATTTATTATTAATCTGTGCTGAAACTTTTGAAATCTTTTCATCTAGCTTTTTGAAATGTACAATAGTGATGTATCTCATTTTGTATACTCATTACTCCATACAAAAGCTCCCCAAAGTTTCTTTCCCCAATCTAACTGTAAGTTAGTATTTATTGATCAGTCTGTCCTCATTTCTCTTCTCCCTCAACTGTCCCCAAACTCTGGTAATCACTGTTCTACTCTCAACTTCTATGAGATCAAATTGTTCAGATTCCACATATGAGTAATATTGTGCACTATTTGACTTTCTGTGCCTTGATTATTTCACTTAACATAATGGCCTGTAGTTACATCCAGATGATCACAACTGAAAAGATTTCATTATTTTTAATCACTAAATAGTATTCAATTGTGTGTGTGTGTGTGTGTGTGTGTGTGTGTGTGTGTGTGTGAACTACTTTCTTTATCCATTCATCAGCTGATGGACATTCACCTTTTTTCCATTTCTTGACTTCTATGAATAGGGCTACAATAAAAATAGCAGTGTAGATGTCTCATCACATAATGATTTCATTTTCTTTGAATATATATTGAGTAGTGGGATTGATGGATCATATGGTAGTTCTATTTTTATTTTTCTGAGGAACTTTCATACTATTTTCTATAAGGGCTGTAAATCATTTACATTCCCACCAAGAGTTTGCATGCATTCCCTTTTCTCCACATCATTACCAGCACTTATTATCATTAGTTTTTTTTGATATTAACTGTTCTTATTGGGGTGAAATGACATCATTGTGGTTTTGATAATTTTCTTGATGACTGACAGTGATGAGCATTTTATAATATACCTGTTGGCCATTTGCATGTTTTCTTTTGAAAAATGTCTATTTAGACTTATTGCCCATTTTTAATTGGGATTTTTTTTTTTACTATTCAGTTTTTGGAGTTCCTTATATAGTATGGATATATATGTTGTAAATATTTACTCTTATTCTGTAGGTCATATCTGCACTCCATTGGCTTTTTGTTGTTGTTGTTGTCATTGTTTTTTTGTTTTGTTTTATTTTTTGCTATTCAGAAACTTTTTAATTTTATGTAATCTTCTTCATAGTTTTATTGAAAGAATGAAAGTCAATTACGTAATTCATCTAAGAATTCCTAGAATAATACCAGGTAAACACTCTCTCTCTCTCTCTCTCTCTCTCTCTCTTCTAGCACATTTTTATCTAGCAAAACCATGAATGCAAAGTTCTGAACTTCCATGGTTCTCTCCATCCCCCATCCTAGGAAATCCCGGAGACTATGCCTTCCTACAATGGGCTGATTCATCAGTGAAAACTAGACAACTTTGAAAATTTCCCAAAGTATATACTAAGAAAATATGGTGCCTTCCTCCTAAACCCTGATATTATTTAAAATATTATTAATTAGCAAATGAATATGCTATAACACTTGGAGTGCAGTACAAAATCTCTATATTGTGGAAAGCAAATTAAGCTTTTAAGTAATTTATGTGAATCTCCAGATTTTCAGGCTGAACTTGTGCAACTGCAAAGGAATTATTTTAAAATATTGCTTTCCTTCATGCTTGTTTGCTTTCTTTTGTAGTTACAGATAAATAGGAGTCCTAGAAGAAAGGTTATTTGAAAGTGGTTACCTTCAGAGCAACAGAGGACCCAAGCTTTTTAAGTGGTGGTTCTACATTTAGCATCTTTATTAGGAATTAGTAATGTGCAGAAAACTTAAGAATCACACAGTTGTGTATTTTTACTCTCTAATTACTATTTAATTTGCACTCCACTGCTTGCAAAATGAGTGTGAAAAATAAAAATTTGATAACAATTAGATGGCAGAAGACACAACTGTGTGATTTCTAACATCCAGCAGAGTTTCAACAGTAAGGGCAAATTAGCTATGACAGATCAGGCATCTGACCCACTTTGAGCCTATGGATGGAACACTTGAAATGCCAGAAGCTAAAGAGACTTGAAAAGGTTGAAGAGATAAAACTTGACATTGGAACATAGGAGCCTATTGTCAAGTCTATAGTTTTCCACTATTAAACCTAAAAACTCATTTAAAGGATTGTATGGGAATTATCTCTGCACATGAAAGAAAATGCAAACTTCTGTCTAATTAATACATTGTGCATGATCTGTAATTCAACAAAGGTTCTAAGTAAGACACTTTGACCATACTACAGATAATTACTCATTCTGCCATTCATTTATCTTCTCAATTTATGGACATTTTTTGAGCACCTACAAAAAATCAGGCAAAATATTAGACCATAGAGACTCAAAGATAAGTAAGACATGGACTTTGGCTTCAAGGAACTCAAGAGTGTTGTATGACAAGTGCTACATAAAGTAATAATCATTACTGAAAATAAGTTTGTTGTATAGAAAAGGGGCAGTTTAAAATTTGTTCTTTCTGGGTGTTACATATTCTAGGTACTCTGCTGGTGGAGATATAAATTCAATAAAATAATTACTAAAGCAAATCCCATGATAAATGAGTGGAAATTACTATGATTTTGGCTCATTAATTACAAAATCAAGATTATTAGCCACCTAAATTGACCAAAAGAAAAGAAACAGCTGATGGAGGTGAACTAAATATTTAGGGGTTGTTACAAATTCAAACACAAGGTTAAACAAAATTAGAAAAAATTGCATCTGTTCTTTAAGAGATTGTATTTGGGATTTAGGACTCACTATTCAGCTATATGAAATTACCTCAACTGCAGCTCTTTGTATCATATAACCCAAGACAGTCCTTCTATCCACATGGCCATTGCCAAGGAAGACAGCTGCTGATTTTTCAAAAGCAAAAATGAGACAGAGGATGAAGAACACCTGCCCCAGACAGAGTTATTTTTTAAGTCAATTCAATTGTAACAGACCCTGTCCCTCTTTACATAGGATACTAATGTTTTGTGTTTTTTCAGAATGTCTCTGATCACCAGTTAAAACTCAGTCTAGTGAAACTCTCAATATGTTCTGCAAAACTGTATATCTTCCCTTCGATTAACAAGAAAAACAACACGATCAAATTTTTCTGATTTGTTTTGTACTTAATTTTCTTGGCACAGTTGGATTTCAAAAATCCATTTGCGATTCTTTTAAGAGTCTCTTAAAGTTATTTCTTCCCTCCACTCTGATCAGAATATATCTTTTCCTAAGATGGGAGAAAATTCCTATATCCCAAAAAAGATTTGAAGATTTTAATTTCTAAAAGATAGATCTGGTTTTAGGATTGTGTACATTATATGTATTAACCACACATACCTCACTGAGCAAGCTAGAGATTTGCAACAAAATGATTTTATGAATCCTTTGTTGGATCAAAATGGGGCACAAAGAAACACAAGTGTTTCCTGCATGCAAAACTAATATAATTGGAAATCTCTCTCTCTCTCTCTCTCTCTCTCTCTCTCTCTCTCTCTCTCTCTCTCTCTCCCTCTGTATGTATGTATATGTATATATATATATCAGATTATATATATATATATCAGATTATATATATATATCAGATTTTATATATATATATATATATATATATATATATATATATATATATATATCAGATTTTAAGACTAAGTGGCTAACTGTGGCTAATTGTCTTTTTTAGAGGAATATATCTTGGAGATTTCCTATAATCCTTCATTTTAGAAATGAGAAAATATAAACCACAAGGGGAAATCAATGCTTCGTGCAGGGGCAAATATTCATAGTAGAGGTAAAACTAGAACTAAATGTTTGAACTCTTTGCCTAGGACACTTTACCTTGCATTACATCATATGCCTTAAAATAGTGATGGTTTTAGGATGACATATTGTAAACCAACTTCTGAATAAATATATGATGCTAAAAGCCACACATGTAGCAATGAAGAAAGTCAAGACAATTTTTTAATAATATGCTTTTATTGGTGTATTATAGTCTCACACCATAATGGAAATCATGTTGACAGTGGCATACATGTTAAGTGATATGTGACAAGGAAACAACATGAATCAAAATGATTTTCTTTGCGACTAACCTTAAGAGACCTATAAGGTGCATACTAGTGAAATGGAGAGAGAAAAGTATTCAAGATGAGACTAATTAAATTCCATTTAGCAAACATTTTACTGAATACTTATTTTATGTACTTCTTATAAATATATAGTCAATTAGGTTGGAAATACAGAAATAGTAAATTAAGACAAGATTTCTACCTTTAAATAATCTAGCATGTAAGGATGCACTGGATAAAAAAAATATTGCATTGGAAGAAATGAGACAAGAGAATATAAAATAAGAATAGGTAGATTAAACACAGGATTAGAGACATCTTAGAAGTGGTAATGTTTGAAGTAAGTTTAAAGGACAAGTGATCTTTAACTGGAAAAGAAGGTAAGGAAGGCATTCTTGACAGAAGGGATGCAAAGTATGAAGACACAAAGAAAGATGTGAAAACCACATTTCTGGGGATCTCCAAGAAACTCTATGAATCTGGATACAATAGTCCATGTGGAGAGATGGTGGAGAATGAGGCTGGAACATAGAGCAAAAAACTGGTCCACAGGTCAAGAGAGACTGGCTCTGGGAAAAAACAGTTATTTTTGGTATATTTTTACCTACATATTTTTTCTGTTTCCTGTGATTCTCAGATGAATTAAACATCCAAGTAGGCTAAAACTAAGTGAGGAGAAGAGGGAGGTAGAGGGGCTGGATCATGAGGAACTTGTGGGGGTTTTTTTGCGGGAGTATACTGGGGATTAAATCAAGGGGAATTGTACCTCTGATCTATACTCTCAGTCCTTTTTTATATTTATCTTTTGTTTTGTTTTGTTTTGAAACAAGGTCTCCTTAGGTTGATAAGAGTCTTGCTAAATTGTTGAGGCTGGTCTCAAACTTGTGATCTTTCTGTCTCAGGCTCCAAAGTACTGGGATTAGGCATGCATCACCACACCCGGTTGAACTTGTGTGCTATTGTGCTGTGTTGAAACTAACTCTGAAATGCATGAGGATTACTGAAGCATTTGAAGCAGAGAAATGGCGTGATCAGATTTGTTTCAGAAACATCAGTTTGGCAGAAGGATAGAAGACACATTGGCAGGAAAGCAGCCTGGAAATGGGGAATCTAATCAGCAAACTGTGACAATCATCCAAGTTATCAGAGATTTAGACCAATGTAGAATAGTGGCTGTGATTTAGTCATATGGGAGAAGCCACGGGACTCAGTGGCTAAAGAGATGTAGAAAAAGAGGGAAATGATAAGGGAAAGAGAAATAAATATATATTATCGAACTTAAAATTTCTTATTTAAGTGACTAGGATGATGGTGATGTCATTAACCATGGAATGGAAATAATTTATCACTGTATAGCTAGATAGGAGTTGATGCCATAAGAGTGGCTAGGACCTTCCAGGGACTTTCTACAGTGACAAGAAGACTAAGTGAGGTGCCCTTAAGAACTAGATTTAAGTGAGGTGCCCTTAAGAACTAGATTTAAGGTAACTGGATCTGGTGGCACAATGCCTACAATTCCAGTACTTAGGAAGCTAAAACAGGAGGATCACAGTTGGGAGACCTGCCTCAGCAGCTTAAGGAGGCCCTCAGCATCTTAGTGATACCCCATTTCAAAAAATAAATAAATAAATAAAGGGCTGGGGGTACAGCTCAGAGGTAGAATGTCTCTGAGTTCAATCATCAGTACCAAAAAGAGAAGGAGAAAAGACAAGAGGGAGAGGGAGAGGGAGAGGGAGAGAGAGAGGGAGAGGGAGAGGGGGAGGGGGAGGGAGAGGGAGAGGGAGAGGCAGAGGGAGGGGAGAAAAGAGAGAGAGAAAAGAAGAAGAAGAAGAAGAAGAAGAAGAAGAAGAAGAAGAAGAAGAAGAAGAAGAAGAAGAAGAAGAAGAAGAAGAAGAAGGAGAAGAAAACTGAAAAAGAGCTGAGAGGAAAACCAGAAACAAAAAGCAGAAAACATAAAGGGAGCATGAAGGTAAGAATGCATAAAATGTGATGAAAAAAATGAACAGCTTAGCTGGGGCAGAGTGCAGGTAAGGTTTTGTAATAGTTTCTTGTAGGGTAGAGTCCAGGTTACTGGATTTAGAAGCCTGGATAAGAAATTCATGTCTCATATAAAAGCACTGTGGTGCTAGCAATGCAGTAGATTTTATTATTAGTAGCGATAATAATGTCTTTCTCTTGGGCTTTATACTACTTCTGAAGTCCTTTCACATTCATTAATGCTCTCATTTGGTACTCATCATCTTTTTGAGGGAGATAGGGCAGGGCTAATTACCCCTACATTATAGATAAGAAAACCAACTCCAAGAAAAGGCTGAGAAATTCCAACTCACTTACATAGCAATTAAAGGCAGAGCTAGGACTGGAATTCTGATTCCCTGTGTCTCCATCAAGCACTCATTCTAGTTTGCAGCTCTGCCCAATCTCTGCCTCCCTGGGGAGCTCTATAGAATGCACATGGCTTTCCCAGGTCTTAAGGAGAACCACCTCCCCTGCCACTCTCCCTTCTTCAGTGATGGCCAGGCTTATGTGAAGCTCTAACCCTCACCTAGCATCTTAAGAGGAACTCAGCAGAACCTCTGCCCTAATGCTGGGTTCTCTGCAGCTGTTCTGAATGCCCACCAAAAGGGCTGGATTTGTAATCACTGCTGCTGGTCGCCACATCCTACATAATCAATGGCAAACAGCCACTAACCTAGACGCAGTGAGTAGGTCTGCGTCAGAACTCATATCAGACAATCTCATTAATCTTCCTAGTGCAATTAACAAGGTGAAAACCAAGCTTGATTCTTCAACACAATCCTTCATGGACCACTTATCCCAGCCCTGTCCTGTGGTCACACCCAGGAGCCAAGTCGTATTCACTTAAATGCACACGCTTGATCAGATAGATTGATAGGTAAGGGGCTGAGGGAAGCTTGTTACAAGCGTTATACTACATCTTCATCACTATAAAAGAAAAGAACGTTACTTGCTTTAAGTATCAGAACTTTAGGAAGGAATCCAGAGCTCTCTACAGTCATGAGTTTGAATCTGGAGAAAAAGTCCCAAACTGTGCCTTCTCTATGTTGAAATTAAAAGGAAATGACTCTTAAAATCTGAAAGCAGTACTCAAATGTTCCGATTTCTGCTGCATGTGATTCAGGGGCTAATAAATTTGGAGAAGCAAATGTATACCACTTCTGAATCTCCAATTAAACCACTTAATGGCTTAAAACTACATGCATCAAGTCCAAGTCTATTTCAAGCAATAACCAAAAAATACAACCAAAGTTTTAACTGCAAAATAAATTAAATTATACAAAAATACCATCTGGAAATGCAAAGAATCCCAATCTCTGTCCTAAGCCACCAGAATTAAGTAAGAAAAAGGTAGAATCTGGAGAGTAGCCCACTGGACAGGGTACATGCAAGACTCTTTCAGACCCAGGACCAAGCAGGGGAATAAAATTTAGAGTCACAGTTGAAGGCTAAGTGAAAAAAAAGTATAGTAGAAGGTGTAGGAGGAAAGAGAGACTCATGCAGACACAAAGAGTATAGTGGGACAACACAGCTGCCTTCTTCATCTTTCATAGGAAGTCAAGGGTGTCTAGGTCCCATGTGGTTCCTAAACCAAAGTTAACTAGAAAAACAGCATTATAGCCCCATCAACTCTCCTGCCAGGGTGGGGGATTCAGAAATGAATCTTTCAGTCATAGACTCACTGCAATAAATCAGTTTGCCTGAGGATAAAACCTGAGCACAAAACTGTTAACTCATTCACAACTTTCACCAGTTACTCCTATACTGATACAGTCTACAGAACTGAGATTCCGATTCAATTTCCCCTTTATGAGACCAGTTTCCTGCATATAGAAGGTCTGCAAACTATGGTTCCTTGGCCAAATTCTGTTCCCAATCTACTTTTGAACATGTTTTATTGAACCCAGCCATACCTATTTGCTTAGGTATTGTCATGACTACTTTTGAGCTATGATTTAGAGTTGAGTAGTTGCAATAATGACCTGCAAAATCTGAAATAGTTACTATCTAATCCTTTGCAGAAAAACTTTGCTAGCTTCTGCTATAGTGACTAAAACTCTACCCCAAGTCTCCAAACACAAAGCAAATTCCCTAATACCCTATGTATGGATTGTCTTTCTATGTGCTCTCTTTGAGGGGCTTGGCACCATTTCCTGTACCTCCCAGCCACTAAGTGCCAACTCTAAATGAATATATTGCTGAAAATATGTCCTTGATTTCCATCCATTTAGAGTGCAAACCTAGCCCAAATGAACCTGGAACACATCATAAATTATAAAGTATAAAGCCCTTCCACATCTACAGTCAGCCCAAGAAAATTACCCTGTGCTTCAAGAAACTAACCTCTAAGAACTATGTGAGTTACCTTCTAGTTCTCTGTCTTTGAGTTAAGTAGATCTGTGAAGGGCATAAAAATAAAATCAAAGCAAAAGATAAAGATGAGAATAAGTTATTTAGAATATTTAATTCCCTCCTCTTTCCAGTACCTCTAGCAGTCAATCCTTGTCCCTGACCATAGGTCCCAGAGTCTGTTAAGCATCCGTCTGCACAGGAGTCTCTGTCTCTAGGTTCTGGATATCACCCCCCCCTCAAACACACACAGATACTTTCAGGTTTAGAGATAGTCAGGACCTCTACTGTTACTAGATCATGACCTGCTTTATCCCTTATCATTTCCTGACAATCTACCCTTGATTTTGTTAATGGTTCCTTTATCACATCATCTCAATTATCTTTTTCATATTATCTCAATTTTAGATTGCCATTTGTTTTCTGCTAAAATACTAACTGGTATGGTAATTGAAATCAGGATCCCTGAAAATAGACCCAAAATATGGTATTTAAGGAATGGGTTGCTTATATAATTCATGAGCACATATGTGACTTCCATAAGCTAGCAGCTGAAACTTGAGCCATCAAAATATGTGGCAACAAAATTACTGAAAGTATGCCCAGTGGTGACATGGGATGAAATGCAGATAGAGGGGAGGCTTTGGACCTTGATCAAACCATGGTGTTTAGGTGCTATGGTGATTGTAGATTTATAGAGTCATCTAAATTCTTCTTATGGTCCTAGAAAGCCAAGAGAATAAATAGAAAAAAGTGGAAATGAAAAAGCTATACAACTGAGAACACAATGAAGAAAACCATAAAGCCTATACCAGTGTACAATTATTTTTCACCTCTTGCAAAGTCACAGAGTCAACTATTACTGATGTCTGTGGGCCTGATTATTAGGAGAGAAGAACAGCAATCCAGTTTAGAGCTGAAGTACCCCAGATCACTTATGCACTGGTTGGGAGAAAATAGGACCCTGAGATGGATCCTACATTCTTGACAATATTCTTGGCTACCATGAAGAAACTGGATTTCCCCTGCATAAGGGTGGTTCCCAGTTGCCAGGTACTTAGCTCTGGGTTAATTTAGGGAGGCAGAAGATTGGCTTGGTGGTTGAGAGTTTGATACAGAAGATGGTTTGTGTGGGGGTTCTGGATTCACTGGTTTACCTATAGGAGAGATTTTTGCTATCTCTAGGAATTAACTAACCTTGAGAAGGGCAGTCTCTTGCAGGGTCCACAAGACTCCAAGATGCCAAAGCATTGTAACATATAAAAATAAAAAGAAATATGATTAATATAGTCATTTTCCTCTACAGTATATCAGGAACACTCTGACATTTTGCAGACCACCTAGCAATTAATTAATGCTAGTCCCATGTGTCTCAGCCAACATTAGGTGAATAAATACATTTCAATGAATCTAGGCTAATCATGACTTTAATTTGTCTTCCACTTATTGAGCTTAGAATCCATTTCCACAATATAAATCCCAGGCTTATGGTGATACAGAATGGTGTGGTTCTATAAATCTTTCTATATATGAGATATCTTATCCCAGAGAACTCCAAGTATTTCTTAGTGTGTCCCCTAATTGGAATTTGACTCTCAAATATGAACCTATAATTAATAATGGCTACTGTGTAGGGGCTCTCAGGAAAACCGTCCTAAGTTGGTGAGGGGCAACATAATGAATCAATTTTGTGTTCATTCAGTCCACAAACTGCATTTCACTACAGGAACCAAAAGATACTTCTTTCCCAGTATGAAAAATATTAGTGTTGTTGGGAGAGAATGAGCCAGTGTTTCTGAAGAACTCTATGTAGCTGTCCTCAAAAGATTGAAGATGGTGATAGAAATTGTTGTGCTAGATGATTTCTGACTTCAAAGGTAATAATGGGGTGCAATAAAGTAGACTAGGTCATGTCACTTAAGTCTCTGAGTAAGGGCAAGTGCAATTACCATAATAAGACATAGAAGAGTGATAACCAGAGTGCTATGACCCATGAAGTTCTGTGGCCATAGTTGATAATCACATTTCCTAGAACTAAACTAGATATGCAGCCCACTAAGATACATCAAGTCCCAGAGATCTGATAGACAAAAATCTAAACTACAGATCAGTAGTTAACAATTCCAGGTCTAGGCCAAATCATATACCTCGGTCCATTCATCTAAGGAGAAGCTGGATACCTTAATCAAGAGGTAATGCAAATCACAGGTATATCTTTGCTTATGGAAACTTCAGTGAATAAACCAATACTTGGAATTTGACATGCGACTTTTAACATTTGACTTTTCTTCCTCCTTATGACTTTATGGTTGTATTTTGCTTATTTGTTTGTTTGGGTGCTAGGGGTCGAACCTAGAGCCTTGCAAATGCAAAGCACATACTCTCACTGAGCTACATGTCCAGCCCCAACATCAATTTTTAAAACAATTAGAAAGAGTTTTCATTTAAATGGCAAGGACAACAGGCTAAGTGTGTTATTTTGCCTCTAGGTTATATCAACATTTCTCTTTCCTGTCATGTAGGTTGAAATGAACTTTATTATCTTAATAACTCAGAAAAACCTCAAGTTCACTCAGTCACATAAGTGGCATACAGACATGATAAAGTGATAGTACAAATGCATATTTATTGACCTGGAAAGGCTTCTTAATATATGAAGTGGTAAAGTATGTTATATAATAGTTCCTATTTTATGATAGTATTTTGTCATAAAATATATATTTTTTCAGGTCTCTAAAAATATATACTAACGTGCTTACAAAGGTCATATCAGGTGAATTATGGGTAATTTTACATTATCCTTTGCATTTTTCTATTTTGTCTAAACTTTTTTATAATAACTTTATTTGGCATTTATAATAATTTTAAAATAAACTAATTCAAAATTAGGAAAACAAAAGAAACACTTTCCAGAATTTGAGTTCAATATATGAGAAAGGATTGCATCAAGCTGATCATGCTGAATTCTGGAGAATATTACAAAGCTTCATATAATCTCCCTAATAAGTGATCTAGGCCAATAGCTAAGGCTAGGTTGAGCCTACAGGTGAGGGATAAGTATAAGTAAATCCACCTGGAATAACTGGAGGCATGCCCAGTGCAGGGAGGGAAGAAAGTGCTGTGAGTCCTCTCTTCAGCACTCCTAAGATGTCTACAGAGACCAGTGTGCCCACAAGGTGAACAGAACCATAAAGAGTTAGAAATTCAGTGAAATTAGGGGGAAAATGTGCATCCATAACTTAATGATGCCAGGCTCCCAAAGAAATGAAATATGAAGTTATCCAACCTACGTACTCACCTCATTAAAACTGTTTCAACATGACACTGTAGTAGACATCAGACATAAAAAATGAACAAAATGGAAAGATAAAATGAATTAGTGCATCTTTGGGTCTAATAATCCGATGGGGGGGATAGTCAGGCAAAAGAACAATCACAATGCACTCTATATGACAAGAAGGAAAAAGGGAGGTGGCACTGAGAGGCATTAACAAGCAAGACTGTTAAGATGAGTGGTAGGGGAAAGGCTCCAGAGAAAGGTAATGTTTAGTAGAAGATCCAAAGAGGAATTAGTAGTAACTAGTAGAAGGAAAGAGGGTATGGACAGAAGTCTACTAAGCAGAAGGAATTTAGAATTATGTAGTGGAAGTCTTATTTATGTGTATGAATCTTTCCTATAAGTACTTACACTTGAATATTTTCAGCAATAGGGAATTGCTTCCTTCTGAGGTAGTCAATTCCATTTTTGGATAGCTGTAATTGAAAGTAGAACCCTACATTGCTTTCAACCCATTCATCTATTTCTGCACATTGAAGTTATTCAAAATGAGCCAAAGCCCTCTTTCACATAATATTCCTTCCCATATTTATGACCCATTATCAGATCCACTGTCCACTACTCCTCCAGCAGTTCTTTTCTCTTGCTTCCTCATGACCTAATTTCAATCCCTTCAACATACTAGCCATTCTCCACTAGAAAGGCTATATGGTAGCAAGGTTGTTTACTAATGTTTAAATATAATAATAGTAGTAATTCAGCAAACATTTATTGATTACCTACTATATGACAAATAATTTTCTAGACTCACGTAAAAGCAGATCAATTAAATGAATACAGTCCTTGATCTTGTGGAACTACATTTAAGCTGAGAAGAAGGAACAAATAAATAAGTTATTACACACACACATACACACACAACTTGAAAGATATTCCTAAAAGCAAAATTCTTGGGCCTAAAAGTGAGGAGGTTTTATAACTTTTATATATCTTGCCTCAATGTCTTCTAGAACTTTTTTGAGGTTCATTCCTCAACAGCAATGTGTGTGATTTCTAATTTCCCACTGACACAGCTTCCTCCTTGTCATTTTAAAATATTTTATATTTGGTAGGTGAAAAAAAATTCTTATTTTAATTTGTGACTGTTATTACTAGTAAGCTTAGACTTTTTTCATTTTATGAATTTTGCCTATTTATATCATTTGCTCATTATTCTAAAAGTGTTTTTCTTTCAGATAAAATATTGGGAAACACTTCGTCAGGTCATAAGAATATTAGCCTTTTGATTCTCCAATATGTTAAAATAGTTTAATATGATTTTATAATTTTCTTAATGATACATTTTTATCCTAGAGGTGTTTTTATGCTTTTGTTTTCTCATTAGTCAAATCTATCCATCATTTTTTCATGCTTTTGGGTTCTGGCTTTGATATAGTTCTTGGAAAATCCTTCTCCACTGTATCATATAAATCTCTGCCTATAATAATTTCTATTTCTTCTATGAATTTTAAAATCTAATAATATTTAGTTATCCCTAATTTATTTTGATAGTGGAATATGTTAGAGATCTTCACAGTTTTAGTAAAAACGCAATCATCTCAATAGCATTATATCCCCATTTATTTTAAAATTCCATTGATTCTTCTATCACTCTATCTGAACAGATCACACATAAATCCATATATTTCTTAAAAACATAGGAAAAATATGTCCATACTGAACTCTCATTTCTCCATAGTTCTATCTGAGTAGTGGCTGCCTCTAATAGAAGAAGCATAAATTCTCCAATTTCCCAAGTCTTCCTCTCACTGTGCAAATACAATAACCATTCTGATATCCCATAGGAAATTTTGGAATTCTTCCATAGAGCATTTTTCTTATCATCAAGGTTTGTGACTCTATTAAATATCCATTTAGTCCCCAAAACATCTGAATTTACTAAGCAGTTTATTGATATTAGCAAGGATGGAAAAACCTAGGCAACAACAACATCTGTAAACCTGTAGAAGGGACCTTAGGTGTCAGGTAGATTAACATGCTCCCACACAGAGATGATGCCCAAAATCAAGTGAATTATGAACAGAGAAGAATCCACAGCTGTTGAAATGTTGAGCTGCTTAAAAAATGTGAGTGTCTAATTTGGTTCTACAAAATAAACTAGAGCATATGACTAGAGAAGAATTGCACGTTGCCAGATTTTCCTCTTATTTGTTAATGTGTGTTACCTAAATCAGAGTCTGCTCCTATGATATATTCTGTATCCACCTAGACACAGATGCAAAACATTGGACACAGGCAAACATTTCCAAGTTCTAGAGACGCCCAGAGAGACATTAAAATAAGTTAGATCGGGCCTTACCCAAATGATAATCCACTGTCAGTTATGGAAATTGAGAAAGTAAATGAGGAAGCAAATAGAAAACCAAGCTTTATGTGTAGGATTGGCTGTGTAGGCATCTCATGTGTTGGCTGAGCTAGTAAGTCCTGTGAAGTGGACACTGGGAACCTTTTGTAAGAATAAAAGAAATGTCAATTTAGATTGCATATGTTTTACAAAAGCATTTCAAGGTGTCTCCAATTATTTCATTCTCATGCTTTCAAAACAAAAGTGATTAATTGTACATTTGATGGTGAGATGGGGTCATAGAAAAAACAAAAACCTGACTCAAATCTTTCTTCTTACTTGGTGTGATTGTGCACACTTATAATCCCAGTACTTGGGAGGCTGAAATAGGAGGATCACAGGTTTGAGGCCAGTTTCAGCAACTTAATTAGACCTTATTTAAAACATAAAAAATTAAAAGTAGGGCTGAGGGAATGGCTTGGAGGTAAAATGCCCCTGGATTCAATCCTCAGTACCAAAAAATAAAACAGAACAAACAAAATCATTCTCTTTAACTGCCACTAAGTTAGCTACTATACCCTTAAAAATGAATTATTCAGGTCCTGGTAAAAGTATCTGATGGTTAATCTTATGTATCACTTTAAAGGGTGTTTTTGGATGAGGTTAACATTTAAATCTGTGAACTCAGAGTAAACAGTTTGCCCTCTCTAATGTATGTCAATCTTATCTAGTCATGTTGATGGCCTGAATTGAACAAAAAGTCTAGTTTTCCCAAGCAAGAGAGAGCAGCCTGTCTTTGGACATCATCTGTATCATGAACTCTCCAAGTTTCCAGGCTGGCTGTCGTTAGACTGGAATTGCATTATCAGCAATCCTGTTTTTTAACTCTTCTGACCCACCTTGTAGATTCTAACTTTCACATTTCTATAATTGTATACATCAATTCCTTATATTTAATCTCTTTACACAACATACATCCTATGGATTTCATTTCTGTGGATATCCCTGGCTAATTAAAAGAGCAAGTTTTGTTAGAAAAAAAAGTCATTTTTCACTATCAAATTAGTCACTTAACTTCCTAGGCTTTGAAAGAATGGTATACAAGGTAAGTAAATTTTATGAAAGAGGAATAAAAATTAAAATAATAATAATAATAATGACTAGAGTCTCACCCGGGGCAGATATCTGAGTCTCTGAAGGGCATCAGGGAACAGATGAGTGTAGTCAACAAAAGGGAAGACATGGAGAAAAACAAGGCCCCATAGGTAAACTGTTTTGTATGACCTTTCCCAGAGAAAGATCCAATAGCAAATAAGAAGCCAAAATGCCTCCAAGACAAGTGCTCCTGGACTGTGCCTGGCCCATTGACAAGAGTGATATCAGAGTCTTGGATAAACAGGTCACAAATGTCTGGTTTCTATTAAAGTGAGACCACTGGGCAAGGACAAGATTGTTAAAGAAGCTGAGGAGAATACTAGATATTTATTGTTACTTAAAAGATAAAATACAAGAACAAAGGAAGAAGAAAACAGTTCTGAGCTCATTGAGGATCTGATACAGACGGAAATTATAGAAAAACTGGTTCTGTCACCATCATGTGACCATGAGAAAACTACCTCTCTCATCTACAAATGACAAGTAAATAATTCCACTGAGATAAATAAGTACTATAAATTAGACAAATTTATCTGCACCGTAGACTCTTAATAAATGTCAAACTTCTTCCTTCTAATGCTAATATTACAAAAGATATTTCCCATGGAAAATAGCTCTGATTTTGAATTCATTTTCTCTTAGCCTAAGAATAAGTTCACGTTGAGCCTTTCAGCAATCAGGTAACTGGTACATCATGCCTCTCCTAGGGTGAGCGGCTTGATATATTCATAACCTCTACCAACTGGAATATATCAAGATGACCATTTGATTTTATGAATATAAACAAACCACTGTTGTTGTTCTAGTCCCCGAAGTTTGAAAGTCCAAGAAGTTGGAAGGGACCTTCTCCTCACTTGTCTTCCATATTTGCTTAGATTCTAAGTCCTACAGATGTTATCTGCCATGTGGCCCTCATCTGCCCTTGCCCTTTACTCCACTCCCCAAATTAGCTCTGTCCCTCATTCCATTTCATCTTGACTATGGAAATTGTGACCCCCAAAACCTTTTTAAAAGCATCAGTTAAATAATGTCACTCTGCTGTTCAGTCTCCTCTGCAAAAGAGTGATGCTCTTAGTGCCTACTTCATGAGAATGTGTGTATGTGTGTGTGTGTGTGTGCGTACTGATTTACACTATATATATACATATTATATATATGCATATATATTATATAGTCTTAAAACAGTGCCAAGTTGAGATGTATAAACACTTTGCCCTCCTCTTTGATATCATTTATATCACTGTCATCATCATTATTATCATCATAATTTTTATCACAAAGTAAAAAATAAATTAGCTTGTTATTATAGGACTTCCAAGGGTCAGTTTCAGCCTATCTTCTCATTCAGGAAATAGGAGGCAAGGATGTGCCCAACACTCACCTCTAAGACTACATTTGATGGAGATGTGAAGAGAAGTTCCAGGGTCTAGGAATAGTGCCAGGTGTCACATAGACCAGAAAGGGGAATGAAGAAGTGTCAAATTTTCTGTACTCAAGCATAGGACATCTACCTATTTCTGGATCCCACTTATCAGTCAGGTGAAATCAGGGTGTTATTGCTATTCTGGTGTGTCTATAAATAGATCAGAATAGGAGACAGGGAAGCAATCAGAGAGCCTAAACCCTTCAATGCCATGACATTCTGTCCATCTCTACAAGACAATAATAAAGGTAGGGTCACATAATAAGTTTCAGAGCCATACTGCCTGTTTTTGAATCCTATTTCTATGACTCAATATTCACATAGCCTTGGACAACTATTTAACTCCACCATGATTTGATTTCCTTATCTGTAAAAGCTGGAGAATGCTAGAAACTGCCTCAAAGATTTAGATGAAACTAAATGGCTTAGTACCCATTATAAACATAAAGCAATACATGGAGCATGGATGGAACTCAGCAATGTTAAGTATTACTGGCAGTATGATAAATATCTAGAAGAGATATTGCTGGTTGCAAAGGCATATTCATTTTAACATTTTGATATATTCTGACAAACTGACTCTCCCACATCCCCTATAAATGATGTACCAATTTATAATCAACTATAAGTAAATATACCTTTGTCAATACTAAATGATATCAATACATTCACTATAAATGTGATAAGAAAATATGCACTGTTTAATAAATTACTTACATTAAGACACCTGCATATATTTGCAGGTGTTTCTGTGTGTAAACTGCTCCAGTTATCTTTTAATCTGTCAAAGTTAATGGTTCTTGTTTTCATTCTTTGAAAGAGGACCAAATCTTTCTTCCTTTTATCTTGTACTTCCTACCACCACTGTAGGCTGAGGGAAATGTTGAGAGGATGCCCAGATCATGCCTTCTCATTGTCTTACTGCTGATAGAACCAAAGCTGTCCACTGGTACATGCCCTAGTTACTAAGCATTAGCTACTCACACTTGGCTTACGAAGGCTTAGGAATGAAATGCTGGTGAGTAATAAAATATGTATTGGCCAGATCTGTGTTCTCTGTGTGTTTCTTTCGAGAACCAACCAAGAAAGTATTTGGAACTCTTAGGAATTCTAGGCCCTCCTCCTTATCTCCTCCTTGGAAACACTGGTAACACTTAACAAAGTATGGCAAATAAACTTAACCAATGCATACTGAAAAAGTAAATTGAATTCACACATTTATATACTGAGTTATCTACTGGTTGATTTCTCAAGCAAGCTTTTGCCAGTTATATACTGAAATAACAGCATGATTTTTGGCATTATTCACAAAATAAAGCAAGCATGTAAATATACCACTCCCTCTCAAAGAAGATTATAATAGACACATAACATTAAATAACCAGAATATACCTATTTCCTTTTTTGTTTCCACCTGAATGTTATTATTTATTCTATGATGATGACCACCATGGAACCCAGCACTGAATCTAATTAACTCAGATTATGTGTAACAATGTTACTTCAAGATGCACTGCCAAGGCCCCTTCAAAGGACTTGAGTTCTGGGCTTATTTGGGTGAAACAGTTTGGTTTATGGTTGGGTGAAAATAAAGAGTCAGACCTCTGAGATTTCCTTGATTCTTCTTTTTCCTCATTTTCTGTTAGGGTTATCATCAATCATTCACCATTTCCTCTTGAGTGTTACAGAAATATGTCACGCTGTCATGTCCCAAATTAGATCATTACAGGATCCATCCTTGCTCCAAGTACAAGTCTTCCAATTAGTACCACCTTCCAATCATCAGCAAAAACAGAATAATGGAGCCATCTTTCTTTCAGGTTCTAGAATACATCATACCAGTCCTTCCTGTCTTTCATGACTTGGGTTGAGAAGTCTGGAGTGAGTCTTATTATTTCACCCCTAAATGTCACTTTTTCTTTTGTTCTTGAAGATTTAAGATTCTTTTTCCTTGGCCTCTATGTGAGTCCTTATGATTATTATGTGGCATGGGGAAGTTCTTATTTGATCTTGTCTTGTTGGCATTCTGAATGTCACCTATACTGGATGTCCAAGTATTTTTCTATGTTTGGGAAATTGTCTGCTCTTATTTCCTTGAAGAGGTTTCTGATATATTGGTTTATGCTTCTAGGCCTTCTTCAATGCCTATTATCCATAAGTTAGGTCGTTTCATATTTTCCCACATTTCTTGGATGTTCTGGCCTTGTTGTGGTATTGTCTTCTCTATATTGTTGATGATGTGATCAGTTTTGAATGAACTATCTTCCAAGAATGAGATTCTATTTTCCATGTAGGCTAGCTTTTCAGAGGTGTTTTCTATTGATGTCTCTAATTCATTTATTGACTCCTTCATTTCGCTCAATGCCTCATTTTGGTACTTACTTAGGCCTCAATTTTTTTATTCATATGTTCTCTCACTTCCTGTACACTTTGTTTGATTTCGTCTCTGAGGCTTTTGGTCACAATAAAGATCAAAATTCTGAATTCACCTTCTGACATTTCCTGCAGCTCAGTATTAGTGATCTTCCTTGTTGTTGAATTGTGGGAGTTTTTTCCTGACTGATTTCATTCTCATGTTTTCAGAGTTGTCAGGTTTGTTTTTCTGTTGTCTGTGGTCATTGCTCTAGGCCTTATAGGGGAACTGGGAACTGCTGACCCTAGATCCCTCCTAGCTGAGTGTGCCTAGGGGCTATCTGCTAATTCATGTTTCTGCTTGGTCCAATTGCAGGCCCTGCCCCCACATCTTGAGGGATAATTTGCAAACTCACAGATGCTGTCATTCTGTTCCCTGCCACACAAGTCACTGCGGTTACACAGGGCAGGCTCCCACTGTAACGGTTTGTTAACTCATCATCTTGGTGAGTATTGTTCGAGTACCTGCAGGCAGAGATTAGTTCAGCTGCAGCCACATGATTTCATTGTGCAATCTGGATGGGGAGTCTGGGGAGTTGAGTCTTGAGGTATTTGAGCATGGAGAGAAGGGTGTTGTTCCTTTTGTTGATAGTTTCCTGCAGTCACTGACTCGACAGGATTCTATTTCTTCTTTGCTGCAGTAGGTTTCTGGAAGCCACCAGTCCCAGCAGCTGCCAGCCCAGTGTGGGCTTACCAAGATGGCACTGCCTCTACTCTCTGCTCACTAGGTGAGACCTATGGAGATCTGAGACCTATGGAGAGCTTTTCAGTCCTCTGCTGTATGTGTAGCATCAAGTTCCATCTCATTTTGACTGTTGTTCTTCTGTTGAGTTCTGACCGCTTTTCTTCCCTTGACAAGAAGTAGTCTTCCCACTGATTAAGTTCCAAGTCTCAGAGCACCTGAGACACTCTGTCCCCTTATATTCCACCATCTATAATCTTCTCAATAAATGACATCTTTGACTCTACTCCCCCTCAGCCCACCTATACTCCATCATTAATCTCACCCCCATCACTCTGTTTCAAGGAAAACTGTTCTCCTATCTCTTAGATTCTGATATTGATACAGCATTCTAACTTGTCTTTCCCAATTCAGGACCCATATTAGATATGTCTTCTACAAAAGTGTCAGAATTACCTGGCAAATCATTCATATCTGTGCCTCGAAATACTAGCAGCTTCCCATTGCTTTCGAGATAAAGAAAAAACTTAAAAAGTACCTCAAGTCCCTCCACAATCCATCCACCACATCTGTCCCTGTGACCACATCCCGCACAACAGTTCCTCACTTAGGGGACACTATCCACAGAGGTTTCTGTTATTCATGTGCCATGTGACCTCTCCTTCCAAGGACGTTCCATAGTGCTCTTGCTTCTCTCCTTCATCCTAATTCTCTATGGTGGGCTCTGTTTACACTGATAATAGCTGCAATTTTTAATTTGTATATGTGACTATACGATTGTCCATCTCTAATATACACTGTAAGTGTATATTGGCAGGCACCACACTCTTGCTCACTTACATACCCAGTGTCCAATCTATAGTAGCCACTCAGAAAGTAATGCTAGAAAACCAAATAAATACATGAACTAATGATTAAATCATGAAAAAATATTATGTTAAAATATGCTGCACCCTTTATGAATATTGTTAATATTAGAAGATGCTTGTAGTTAGGTGAGACCTATGGAAACCTCTTTAACATTTTTTTTAGAAAATATTTAGAATGTCTCAAATTAATATTTTTTTATTTTTTAAACTTTTATCTCATGTAAACACATAAGTAGTATGTATTATTGTTACAAAGGAAAGGAATACAGGAGAGCATCAGAAATGTAAAAGCTAAACACAAGCCATTGCTCAGGGATTGTTAACAGAATTTTAATATATATTTTTTCTCTATATATTTTTAAAAAGAAATGGAGATGCCTTAAACACTTTTTGTTATCTTCTTGTTTCTCTAATTTATCAAGGACATCCTTCCATGTTAATAAATATTTTCTAAATCATATTTAGTCACTTTATTATTTTACTGGAATATGACATAATTTATTTATTTATTTATTTATTTATTTATTTATTTATCTATTTATTTATTTATTTATTTATTTATTTATTTTGCAGTACTGGGGATTGAACTCAGGGGCATTCTACCTTCGAGCTATACCCCCAGCCCTATTTTTCATTCTTTATTTTGAAACTGGGTCTCACTAAGTTGCAGAGGGCCTCACTAGGTAGCTGAGGCTGGCCACAAACCCTCCAGTCTCAGCCTCCCAAATACTGGGATTACAAGCGTGAGCCACCACATCCGGCTGACATAATTTTTTTAGAATATTATAATATTCTGCTTCTTTGACAACTAAAAAAAAATCTCTGCCAATAAATTTTGGAGTTAAATCTTTTTTTTTCTTTTTTTATGGGGGATGGGAGGTACTGGGGATTGAACCCAGGGGCATTCTACCTCCAAACTATACCCCTGCCACCCTTTAATTTGTTGTGAAGCAGGATCTCACTAAGTTGCTGAGGATGGCCTAGAAACTGTGAACCTTGTGTCTCACCTTCCCAAGTACTGGTATTATAGGCATATTCTACCATACTCAGCCAGAGTTAAATCATTACAAATATGCTTATTCATTTTCTTAAAATTATTAATCATTTTCTTGAAGTTATAAATTATTATATATGATAAGGCTGGTCCAAAGGATGTGCAAATGTGTAAAGCATTTTTCAGGTGCTGCCCAGTTGCCTTTGAGAAGGCGACTACTTTTAGTTTCCATCAAGATAGCTGACAATGCCTGCTTCCTTGCACTTTCGGCAACATGAGATAGCATCTGTGTTATAAATCTTTGCCAATTCAACAAATATACAAATAGTGCCTTAATGGTTAATTTGCACTTCATTAACAACTTGTGGCTGAACATTTGTATATGTTTATTGGACATTTGCAGTTCTTTGGAGTGCTAAATCAATTCTGTTCTTGATGAAACAAGGTTGTTAAAAAGTAAAATATTTTATGGTGAGGTTATTGAAGGTGAAGAAGTTGTGGAGATTCTTTCCCAAACATACTTCATGGTTTAAAACTGGCTCCTAGTTTTTCTATCCACTCTCTTTCCCCCTTTGGGAACCCAGGGGCATTCTATCTCTGAGCTACACCCCCAGGGGTACTGGGTATATAATTGTAATCCAGGGACAATCTACCTCTGAGATGCACCCCCAGTCCTATATTTTATTTTTTATTTTGAAACAGGGTCTCACTAAGTTTCAGAAAGCCTTACTAAGTAGCCGAGGCTGGCAGTGAACCCAGATCCTCCGGTCTCAGCCTCCCAAGTACTGGGATTACAAGTGTGTGCCACCATGCCCAGCTCTCTTTTTTATTATTTGTTTTTGAAACAGGATCTCTCTAAATTACTGATGGTGGTCTTTAACTTGTAATATTCCTGTCTCAATCTTCCAAGTACTAGAATCACAGGTGTGCACCACTATGCCTGACTTCACTTGGTTGTCTTTCTTAATAGCTCTCACTTTTCCCTGCAATTCTTGTACATCATTATGAACTGAAGTGTACATACAATCTTCAATCTACTCTTCCAAGGGATAAAATACAAATTAAAATTAGAAAAAAAATATGAATATAGTCTAACTTGTTAGAATGTTGCCAAACAAAGCACAAAATTAAATCTTAGCACACATTTGGATATTTTGAGAACTTCCTTGTCTGTGTCTGTGTGTGGGCTATGCTACAGATAATAGATATGCCTAGGTAATTTTCCTTGACTGACTAAGAAGGTACTGTATTTGCATTTTGTCTCTTCTTTCTAATAGTGCTCTTAAGCACCTCAAAACTCTGGGACGTCTTGTGAGTCAGCCATTGTTGGGAAACTGGCCCCAGTTGGAGTCAAGAAGTCCTGGGAACCCCCCTGACAGCTTGTCCAGGGGAACCATCTGGCTGAACAGGGAAAATTAAAATAACACCTCTCTGCATAAACACAGGACCAGATTAACAAAAAAGACAAAACTTCCTTCTCAGGAGGACTTACCACTAAATTTAGCTGCTGGCTGTCAGACACCTTCCCTGCATAAATACACTAAGACAGATTGTTCCAAGAGCTTCTGAAGAAAAAAAAATAGACCAAATTTGAAAACAAGCCAAATAAATTAATAGAAACTGTTTCATTGCTATCTTGTTTCCCTTCCTAATTAATATTTATGTGCACACATCTCAAAGACATTGCTGTTTGCTTAAGAATACACTATTGTAATATTGTTGGCTACAGCTGTTTTTACAAGAAAAATTCATTGAGAAACCTAAAATGACAGATTAATACCCTGGTAATTAAATTTCCTAAATGGGAGGAGTTATTTACCTCTTCCTAAAAAAACAAACAAACAAACAAAAGAAGTATGATAACAGCTATAGGTGTAGCAATATTATATATCTTCAAATCTCAAAGGAGTTCAAGGAATCAGAAGGTGTCTTCACTGTTTTTAAAGAGCTATTACAAAGTGAAGAATAATCCGACTGTGGTCTTATTCCTAGGAAAGGAGGAGCAGGTAGATCTACGAAAAGTCAAAACCTCTTGCAGGAGATAACTTTTCTGTTGATGGCAAACTCTGAATGTCTTTACAACGACATTGTTATGACAGTTAATGCTGATAAATCACAGTGGGCCCAACCTCTAATCGGAAAGTCTCATTCATATTAGTGAGTCAGGTGGCAGGTAGGCCAGCCTTAATGTAGTGATGAAGAATCCAGAGAAGTTCAAAGTGGCCTGTGGGCTACTACCGGCAATTAAAGCACAGAAAAGATGCATCTGACGACTTCACCACCCCCAGCCCCAATGAGAAATCTACTTGTGGTTGATGACTAGGGTCCAAAAGTCACTCCGACACTTCTCCCAAAAAATAACCTTCTATTTTTCTGCTCGCAGGCTCTATTTTGGCTGCAATTCTCAAACAGATTCCAGCATTTTTGTTATTTAACATTTATATAGGACTTAAAACCGTCCAAAGACTTTGCAGTCATTGATTAGTTATTAGCCAGCTTGTGATGGATGAGAGCAGTTCCTAGATTGTACTCTGGACCAAATAAAGCAGTAACACTATCCCCCCAACTTCTTCCTCCTCTTCCTGCTTCTCCCTCTGCCTCTCCTTTTCCATCCATCTGCATCACCTGGTCTATCTCCATCCCCCTGTGTCTGTCTTCCCTCCTTCTCCCTCTGAGCTCTTCCCCTCTCTCCAACTCTTCATCCTCATGCCCCCTTGGTCCTTCTAATCATTCCATCAGACTCTCAGTCCTGCAAGGAAGCTCTCTATCCTAAAAAAGCTATGGATCCCAGAAACCAAACTACCTCCATCCAATAGAACCACCTCCCTTCACTTGCTCCTTGATGCTACAAAGCAAAGTCCTCCTCTTTCATCACCAGGGCTGTCCATCACACTAAACTGGTAAATCATTTATCTTGCTGAATTTTTCAGGTTGGCCTCCCTGCTTTCCCAGATTCTGATAGTTGGAAACAAATAGTGCTCTAAACACTTGTTTA
>PVLC010017279.1:0-16171 GCA_004027655.1 Graphiurus murinus
TATATATACATATTTATATAAAATAAACTGGGGATTGAACCGGGGGCATTCTACCTCTAAGCTATACCCCCTACCATATTTTATTTTTTATTATAAAATAAGATTTAAGTTGCTGAAGGTCTTACTAAATTGTTAAAGCTGGTCTTAAACCTGTAATCCTCCTGCCTCAGCCTCCCAAGTACTAGGATTACTAGCACATGCCACTATGCCAAGCTGAAAAAACAACTTACAGCCTAAAACTCCTCCAAGTCCCTGTTCTTGCCAGAATACGAATTGTTGTCCAGTTTCCTATCTACAGCAATGACTCAGATTTTCCTGTCCAATATTAACTTTAAGGAAAGGGACTCAAAACCCAGGGTGACTGTCCTATTCTAAGATCCCAACCCAGAAGAACTTATATTTCCATCAGCTTGAAATGAAAACAGACCTCTTGAGTCATGTAGCTCTGGTGGGCCTCAGAACAGTTTCTCTTGTGTAGCTAAAACCACATTCATGGCGAAGTGACAGATGATAGAAATGCAAGTGTATACAATGACAAGAAGTTAGCACAAACCTTCTGAAGTTCCTCAAGCAGCATGTTTCTCACATGTTGCACCGAGGCTAAATGTGTATTTACTCTGACAGTTGTGAATGATGGAGGGTGTGACAGGCAATTTAACAGAATTTCAAACTTCCTTTCTGCATCTTGTTTACTTGAAGCAGATACAGCCTGAAAAAAATAAATTAATGTTTCCATTACATTAAATAAACAAAATATTCAGGGGAATAGAATAGGCTTCTACATTTGTTTCATCTAATGAAGTATCTTTTAGTAATTGTTTAGTTTCATTTCATTTTGCTGTGTTATCTATGTGTTAGGAACCCTAAAGAAATGGTAATACTTCAGAGTTCTTGGATTTAACTGTGGTGATAAACATATAAACAAAATGCTTGACATAAAAGGGTTTAGATAAACATTGCCTTAAAGCATTCAAAGCAACCTTTCTAAAATACGCTACATTTATTCACATTAACTCAGGATTTAACTCTTCTCCACTCTACTTCCAGTGTCCCTGAAGAGCTATTTACTTACTAACACCACATCCTGGAGCAAATGGGTCACTAGCTTTGTGGGGCTTTTTTGTGTTTTTTTTGTGGTACTAGGGATTAGACCAAGGGCACTCCACCTCTGAGCTACATCCCTAGCCTTTTTTATTTTTTATTGTGAAACAGGGTCTCACAAGGTTGCTCGGAGTCTCAGTAAGATACTGAGGCTGGGCTCAAACCTGTGATCCTCCTGTCTCAGCCTCCCAAGTACTGGGATTACAAGTGCACACCACCACATCTGGCTGATTAGCAGCCTTTTAAAATATCAACATTTGAAGAATGAACAACATTGACATATTCATGGTCATCCAGAGATTTCCACAGGGTGTCACTTTTTTGTGTATGTGGTACTGGGCATGAAACCCAGGGATATTCTACCTCCAGGCTACACCACCAGTTCTATTTTATTTTTATTTTGAAACAGGGTCTCCAAGGTTGATGAGGATGTCCTCGAACATGTGATCCTTCTGTCTCAGCCTCCCAAGTACTGGGATTACAAGCATGTGTCACCACGCCTGGCTATAAGGGCATCACTATTTAATGTAGTACTAAATTTAGCCAAAAGACATAATCCAATAAAAACTGATAGACTAGCAAATATACCTGTCAGAAATGATGGTATAAAGACTCAACCAGGTTTCCTTGTAATTAACTGAAGCTTTTCAAGGAACTCAGATCCTTCTTTTTTGACTATATCCTGCCTCTTAGAATCTTCATAAACTATTTACCAGCCTACAGAGTCACAAATCTTATTTATTTTCTCAAGGTTTAATTTTGTTAAAACTGAATATGTCTTTCTCTTCGATACTTTTTTTAAAACAAAGGAATGGCTTTTCTTTTTGTAAAAAACATATAGCAAATGAGGCTGGAATAAAGGTGGTGTCAGAGAAAAATATTTGCATCTTTTATGAAATAATGATCGGATGTACAGGCCAATCGCACACCAGCGGCACCGGGCCACACTGGTTGGTGTACGCCTGCAACCAGCTGCGTCATCTTAACCGTCCGCATAATGCCGGGACTGCTAGCACTGTGGCATCTAAAGGGCTCCTGCACAGAAGTCAGAGACACCTGACGTAGGCTAAGCAGCTGCAGAACGGAGACACCAGGCAAATGACCAGGCTGCATTGGAGCAGAGGCGAGGGAGAGGCCCAGAGCTTGCAGGGCATAGAGACATTACGGGAGTTCCATAGAATATCCTGCGAATACACTGGACACCCGCCACCTGTGCGGACAGAAAGACGCAGACACAAGGCCTGTGGAAAGTGCGGAGCCCAGGGCTTACACTGGGTCAAGTGCCAATGACACCCGCTGCCTGCATATTCAGAGAGTGGCACACGGACAGCCCTGTGGGAGCTCAGAGACTCAAGAGTGTGTGGGAGAGGTACCAGCGGCACTCGGTGCCTGGGCTGACAGAGAGAGACATCAGGTCAGGGTCCTAATCACTGCAGGAGACTCAAAGGTGGGACTCCAAACTGACATCATCACTATAGGCCACTGAACAAATAAGACCACTTGGAACATGCTCAAAAACCTATTATAGTGAGCAGACATTACATGGCTGACCCAGGAGGACTGCAGAAGCCAGGGTTTTTGTTGTTGTTGTTGTACTTGTGGCTATTGTTTCATTTTTTGTTTGGTTGAGTATTTTGTTATTTTTGTTTGTTAGCTTTATCCCCATCACTTTTACTAACTACCCTACCCTCTTTCCTCTCTGCTCTCTCCAAACCTTTTTTTTCTTTATCCTCTTTGTCTTATATTAAATCCATTTCCTATAACAACTAAATACTCAGCATTGACTACTAAAATTCCCTACACATTCACTATTTCTAAACTCCACCATGTATCACCCCATAACACTCAAACCCTCATTCTACTCCAGCATATCCTCCACTCTACCCTCTGCTTGCACCCATCACTCTGGCTTCTCTCCCTTCATCCTACCTTCACCATTGTATACAACACAACTCACCCTTGTATATACTAGCTAACACCTCTAAATCCCTAATGTTGAGATTGGACCAGAGAGGTGAACCACAAGAAAGGACTTCCCAGACGTCCAGGATAAGTTAACCACAGCTAATACAAGAAATCGTGCATCAAGGTTTAAAAACGGATAGGGCACAAATTGTTCTGCTCAAGCCTGAGCTGGATCCCTATAACAGAAGTGACAGACAAGACTCTGAACCTTAACACCTGAAATCCAGCAACGTCACCATTGCAGCAGACAGAAGGAGCCCCAGAGTACCTGAAACTGATGACCTACAGGTAGAACAACAGTGGGGTGATAGTAGACACAGTTTTCGAGGCTGGTATCAAAGGGTGATAAAAACACAACAGAGAACAGAGAACAGCCTTCTCATATAGGCTATTCAACGGTAAGGCATACCTAGTGGTAAATATATACCTCCACAATAAGATACTATTCAGAGTGAGAAAATAGATATAGACCTATCAGCTTTTCCTACCCAGATAAATTATCTCTCAAATTTGATGGGGAAATAAAAACCATCCATGACAAACAGAAGCTGGAAGAATTTATGTCTTCCAAACGAGCACTAGAGAAAATACTCAAGGAGATTAACTACAAAGAGCTAACAAATAAATGTCAGAATCAGAGAAACAATAATTTCCACCAAGCAAACAACTAAGCAAAGAAGAACAAACATTACCTGAAATAGAAGTTAAAACTCAAAATGTTAGGAATTAAAAATTATCTCATAGTAATCATGCTGACTATAAATAGCCCCAATAAAAAGACATAAGGTAGCCGGGCGTGGTGGCACATGCTTGTAATCCCAGCATTTGGGAGGCTGAGACCAGAGGATCCGGGTTCACGGCCAGCCTCAGCTACCTAGTGAGGCACTCCGCAACTTAGTGAGACTCGGTTTCAAAATAAAGAATAAAAAATAGGACTGGGGGTATAGCTCGGAGGTAGAATGCCCCTGAGTTCAATCCTCAGTACCGCAAAAAAAAAAAAAAAAAAAAAAGGAACAATTCAGCAAGAGGAAATAACAATAATCAACATTTATGCCCCAAACACAGGTGCACTTTCATAAAATAAACTTCGCCATATTGAGTCACACACAGATCCCAATACAATAATACTGGGAGACTTCAACACTCTTCTCACATCACTAGACCGATCTTCTAGACAAAAGGTCAGTAAAGATGCCTCAGACCTACAGAACACCATAAACCAAATGGACCTATTAGATACAGACAGAATATTCTACCCAACTACAGCTGAATTCACAGTCGTCTCAGCTGCCCACAGAACCTTCTCCAAAATAGATCACATCCTGGGCCACAAAGGAAGAACTAGTAAATTAAAAAAATGTGACATAATCCCCTGTGTCTTTTAGAACACAATGAGATGAAACTAGAAATCAACTATAAAAAGACCCAGAGTAACCACATAAACACATGGAGACTGAACACCACACTGCTGAACAAGGAATAAGTCATAGAAGAAGTAAGGGGAGAAATTAAGAAATTCTTAGAAACAAACAAAAACAGAGGCACAACATATCAAAACCTTTGGGACACCTTGAAGGTAGTATTAAGAGGAAAATTCATAGCACTGAGTGCCCACATAAGAAGAGCAGAAAATCACCAAATATACAACCTAACCACACATCTCAAAGCCCTTGAAAAACAGGAACAGTCTAACCCCAAAGGCAGTAGAAGACAGGAAATTATTAAAATCAAAGCAGAAATCAATGAAGTAGAGAATAAAAAAAAATATAGAAAATCAACAAAACGTAAAGTTGGTTTCTTGAAAAAAATAAACAAGATAGATAAACCACTAGCCAACCTAACCATAAGAAAGATACAATCAACCCAAATTACCAAAATAAGAGATGAAAAACACAATATCGCCACTGATAGTGTGGAAATCCAGAGGATTATCAGAAACCACTTTGAAAAACTATACTCCAAGAAAACAGAAAATCAAGAAGAAATTGACGAATTTCTTGACACATACAAACTTTCTGAATTAATTTAAGAAGATACAGAAAACTTAAACCGATCAAGAGCAATCAAAGAGATGGAAGCAGCAATCAAGAGTCTATCATCAAATAAAAGCCTAGGATCAGATGGTTTTCTAAGTGAATTTTATAAAACCTTTATAGATGAGCTAATCCCAATACTCCTCAATCTATTCCATGAAATAGAAAAAAAGGGACTCTCCCAAATACATTCTATGAAGCCAACAACACATTAATACCAAAGCCAAATAAAGACAGCTCAAGAAAAGAAAACTATAGGCCTATATCATTGATGAACTTAGATGCAAAACTGCTAAAGAAAATACTAACAAAGCATATTCAAAACCACATCAAGAAAATTATACACCATGACCAAGTCGGGTTCATTCCAGGGGTGCAAGGCTGGTTCAACATATGAAAAACAATCCATGTAATCCACCACATAAACAGACTCAAAGACAAAAATCACATGATCATCTCAATTGATGCTGAAAAAGCATTTGACAAGATCCAACACCCATTCATGCTAAAAGCACTGCAGAGAATCAGAATAGAAGGAACATACCTCAACATCATAGAGGCAATATACACTAGGCCCACAGCCAACATCATATTAAATGGAGAAAAACTGCAAGAGTTCCCACTAAAAACAGGAACAAGAGCCGGGCATGGTGGCGCACGCTTGTAATCCCAGCATTTGGGAGGCTGAGACCGGAGGATCCGGGTTCGAGGCCAGCCTCAGCTACCTAGTGAGGCACTCCGCAACTTAGTGAGACTCGGTTTCAAAATAAAGAATAAAAAATAGGACTGGGGGTATAGCTCGGAGGTAGAACGCCCCTGAGTTCAATCCCCAGTACCGGAAAAAAACAAAACAAAACAAAACAAAAAACAGGAACAAGGCAAGGATGTCCATTATCACCTTGTCTGTTCAACATAGTACTTGAGACTCTAGCCAGAGCAATAAGACAAGAGAAGGAAATCAAAGGGGTAAAAATAGGGAAAGAAGAACTAAAACTATCCCTTTTTGCAGATGACATACTATACTTAGAAGACCCAACAAAGTTGGCTAAAAAACTTATAGAACTGATCAACAAATTCAGCAAAGTGTCTGGATACAAAATCAATCTTCAAAAATCAGAAGCTTTCCTGTATGTCAACCATAAATCCACTGAAAAAAGAAATCCAGATGGACAGCAAGTTGGAGGCTAGCCTTGGCAATTTAACAAGACCCTGTCTCAAAATAAAAGATACGAGCTGGGTGTGGTAATGCACACCTGCAATCCCAGTACTTGGGAGGCTGAGACAGGAGGATTGCAAGCTGATCAACCTAGCAAGACCCTGTTTCCACATAAGAAATAAAATCAGGCGGGGGTGTAGCTTGAAGGTAGAATGCCTCTGGGTTAAATTGCCAGTACCACACATACAAAATAATAAATAAATAAATACTGAAGATGTAGTTCAGTGGTAGTGTTTCCAAGTGATATTCCCAGTACCACAAAAATGAAAGAATAAAAAGAGAACAAATCTGTGTTAAAAGATTGTGAAGATTAAAATGTAAAGGTTCACAGATCATCTAGCACAAAGGATGGCATTTATATAACGCGCAAGAAATCAAATTTTTTAACCTGAGCACCAGTTCTAAGACAACAGATGTTATTTCCTATACCAGATTTGAACTCTTGAAGACAGGGACCTTTTCTTGTTCCTCCTAGTAATCCCTTCAGTGTCATAGCTACTGACAGGCACAAGAGTTATTTCTTCCTCCCTCTTCCAGAATGTTAAAACATATACTGTATTCACCTCTTGTCTCATCAGGTATTAATATCTGTAAAAAGAAACTGGCGATTTTTCCTTTACATTCTAATAGATGAGAGCTGTAAGACTTTCCATTAGACTTTTTTCTATTCCTCTAGAATATGTAAATATGATTTTTTTTCCTTCTATGGGGTAGGAACTCAAGGGAATTCTACCTCCAAACTACACCTCCAGCACTTATTTTTTTTTAAGCACTCGCTAATTTGCTGATGACCTTGAACCTGTGACCCTCCTTCTGTCTCAGTCTCTCAAGTACTTGGACTATAGGGGTGCTCCACCATGCAGGGTTCACCCTTTTTTTTCCCCTTGATTTCCTTAAACAATTAAAAAGCATTATGTACAGCTTTAAAAATTTAGAATTTAATAAGTTTGTCACCTGGGCATGGTGGTGCATGCTTGTAATCCTAGTACTTGGGAGGCCTGAGACAGGAGGACCGCAGGTTGGAGACCAGCCTCAGCAACTTAGTGAGGTGCTGGGCAAATCAGTGAGACCCTGTTTCAAAATAAAGAACTAAAAATAGGGCTGAGAGTGTAGCTCAGAAGTAGAATGCACCTGAATTCCATCCCTACTACCGCAAATAAATATAAAAAAGTATTGTCCAGTATATTTGTCTCACCTACCTCCTTATTCATAAAGCCTTCTTTAAGATAGTTTTCAACCTCAGGTCTCAACGATATTTTAGGGAAAATAGACATTTTTCCCCCCACACTTAGGCCTCCAAGAGAAATGGTGGGAAACGTTGGCTTTTCTTTCCGAATTACAGGGAGCAGCGTCTTCACAATAAATAGCCACTCGCAAAGTGCCAGCTGCGCAGGGGAGTCGCGCCAATCACTCCGAGTTAACCTCAGAAAAGCGTGGGGCAGTCCATCATTTCCCAAATCTGGCCAGCTTATAAGCGGCTCCCTCGCCTACACCACATCCAGCTTTGATTCTCCGAGGGAGCTCGGGGAATTCAGTGAGGCAGCGCCATTCTTGTGGGGACGAGAGCCAAAGAAAAAGACTTAGTGAAGCCCGTCGTGGTGGCGCAGGCTTGTAATCCCAGCATTTGGGAGGCTGAAACCGGAGGATCGGGTTCGGGGGCCAGCCTCAGCTAGTGAGGCACTCCACAACTTAGTGATGCCCTGTTTCAAAATAATAAAAAATAGGACTGGGGGTATAGCTTGGAGGTAGGATGCCCCTGAGTTCAATCCCCAGTACTGCAAAAAAAAAGAAAGAAAGAAAGAAAGAAAAAGAAAAAGGCTTAGTGATTCAACCCGCGGCTGAGCAGACTCAGAACTGAAAACCCTACGAGGACCAGCTCTCGACTTTTAATCTTCTATCCTGATTTCCAAACCCGCGCCCCCAGCGTCTCGGCCAACGCCGCTTCCGGGTTGCGTCACTTCCGGCGCGTGCGTGCGTGCGTGCGTGCCCTCTCCGGGCGCCCATTCAGCGGCCGCGAATCGCATACGTCACCACTGCGGGAGCTCCGCGTCCTGCTGAGCGCGCTTCCGCTTTTGAGGGTTCATTGGAGGCAGTTAGGTAGAGAGGGGCTGCAGGAGAGGTCCGCCAACAGCTCTAGCTCTGCGGGGACTGGTGGGTGCAGTGGGGAGTGGGGAAGTGACGTGGGTTGGTACTCCCATAGTGTCTTTCTGGATGATCTCCAAGTAGTGAATGTGGGCACAGTTGATTTGTCCTCAGCAGCTTCCCTTTGATTTCATGAAGTTACTTGCTAGCTAAGCGCTCTCCCGGTGAGCTACACCTCCAACTCCTTTTTTTCATCTTGTTTTGAGACCAGACCTCCCCCAATTGCCCAGGCTGGCCTGTAATCCTCCTGCCTCATCCTCCTTAGTAACTGGGCTTACAGCCTTAGGAAGCCATGCCCGGCTCCTGCCTGTCCAATCTTGAGCATGTCTTTCCCACAAGAGTAAGGAACAAGCTACACACGTTTCAGATGTGGTGGCACAAGCCTGTAATCTCTGCACATGAGAAATTGAGACCACAGGGCCGCAGGTTCAAGGCCAGCCCAAGCAACCTAGCGACACCCCATTTCAAAAAAAGTTCTGGGGGTGTAGTTTGGAGTTAGAATGCTCCTGGGTTCAATCCCCTGTATCTCCTACACACACACACAACACTTTGTAAAAAAAAAAAAATAGGACCTTAAATTTCAAGAAATTAGATCAGCTTTAAAACCGTGTAATTACCTATAGGTCATTTATAAGTCACAAGAATGCTGCTGAACAAGGAGGGAGAATCAGCAGATTCTTTATGATCCAAGTGTGCACCATGAATACTTTTACCCATCTGTTGGAGGGACCATTTAATAAATGTGGGAATGAGCCGGGCGTGGTGGCGCACGCTTGTAATCCCAGCATTCGGGAGGCTGAGACCGGAGGATCCGGGTTCACAGCCAGCCTCAGCTACCTAGTGAGGCACTCCGCAACTTAGTGAGACTTGGTTTCAAAATAAAAAATAAAAAACAGGGCTGGGGGGTATAGCTCGGAGGTAGAATGCCTCTAAGTTCAATCCCCAGTACCGCAAAAAAAAAAAAAAAAAATGTGGGAATGTTGGTAGTACTGAGCCCTAAAGTACAGAAAAGATACTAATCCTAATGGATTGACTTATGATCAATGTCACAGCCTTAAGGATATTTTGACCTCGTGGATGTTTTGAAACTCAGGATATTATGGGTCTGTTTTGTGAATATAAAACAAGTTAGCTGGGTGTGGTCATGCATGCTTGTAATCCCATTACTTGGGAGGCTAAGATAGGAGGATCACAGCAACTAGCAGACTCTCATCAACCTAGTGACACCCTGTTTCCTAATAAAAAATAAAGTCAGGCTGAGGGCGTAGTTCGAATATAGAATGCCTCTGGGTTTAATCCTTAGTAACACACACACACACAAGGATTTTATCAATACATTCTTACTTACAGGAAAGCAATACTAAATTTCTTTTGCATCACCTAAAAAGTGTTTGTCTCTAAAAGTGTTTATATCTTAATGGATATTTACTGAATAAAATCATAGTAATTTCTTAGTCCATATAGTGAAAGAGAATTTCCTGTTGGGAAATCTATCAGTCCTAATGCATCTGAAAACTGACCTACTTAGATTAAAATCGCAATGGACATTACCTTAAAGGTTGAGGAGAGTTTTTAATTGGAGGCAGGGATTGTAAAGGAGATTGAATCCAGGGGTGTTCCACCTCAGAGCTACACCTCAGTCCTTTATTTCTTGAAAAAGGGTCTTGCTACATTGGTGCGGGGCTCAACAAGTTGCTGAGGCGGACCTCTATCCAACCTGTGCTCCTGCTCTCTCAGTCTCCCAAGTACTGGGTTTATAGGCCTGTGACACCACACAACTTAAAAATTATTTTTTTAAGGACTTTCATTCCTACCTGGCAGAACACACTGTTCCTTGATTTCTCCTTTCAAGCTATGAATGAACTGATCTATATAGTAATTTGAATTCAATTCCAGGGGCTGTTAGTTTTTCCAAGTATTATCTGAAGTTAGTTTATTATAGTTACCTACAAATGTTAGATATAGTGAGTGACGTGTGTGTGTGTGTGTGTGTGTGTGTGTGTGTGTGTGTGTGTGTGTGTTAGTTACTGGGGATGGAACCCAGGGACTTCTATTTCTGGGCTACACCCCCATACCTATTTTATTTTTTATTTTGAAACAGGGGCTCTCTATTTTGCAGAGGGCCTCACTAACTTGCTGAAGCTTGCTGCGAACCTGTGATCCTCCTGTCAGCCTACTGAGTACTGGGATTTCAAGTGTGGGCCACTTCACCCAGCTCAGATGTAAATTTTTTTTATGTTCCCCGAGTTGTTCATTTTCCTTCTTTGAAATTTCACTTTGTTTTGTGCTAATTACACCACATATATCTATTTTAATACTTTGTTGAACTGGACAAAGATCTTACTGGGATACCATTTTAATTAAATGGAGTTATTTCCAAATAGACTTTAAGAAAATAAGTTCTAATCCTAATGACAGTGGTAGAATGTACTTTCTATCGAAATATTTTATCATTTCATCCCTCACAATCTTTTTTTCTATGTACTAGGGATTGAACTGAACCTAGGGGTGTTCTACCTCTGAGCTACACTTCCAGACCTTTTAATTTTTTTTTTTTTAAATAGAGTGTCGCATGCTCGCTTCGGCAGCACATATACTAAAATTGGAACAATACATAGAAGATTAACATGGCCTCTGCGCAAGGATGACACGCAAATTCATGAAGCGTTCCATATTTTTAAATACTCAAAGAGATTAACTTCAAAGAAAAACTAACAAGTAAATGTCAGAACCAGAGAAACAATAATTTCCAGGAAGCAAACAACTAAGCAAAGAAGAACAAACACTACCACAAATAGAAGTCAAAAATCAAAATGTTAGGAATTAAAAATCATCTCTCAATAATCACACTGAATATAAATGGTCTCAACTCCCCAATAAAAAGGCACAAGGTGGCAAAATGGATTAAAATCCAGAATCCATCTATATGCTGCCTGCAAGAAACACACCTTACAAGCAAAAATTCCCACAAACTAAAGGTGAAGGACTGGAGTAAGGTAATCCATGCCAATGGAACTGGAAGACAAGCAGGAGTAGCAACCATGATGTCAGATAAACTGGACTTCAAGCCTAAGCTTATCAGAAGAGACAAAGCAGGTCATTTTTTTTTTTAATTTATTTTGCAGTACTGGGGATTGAACTCAGGGGCATTCTACCTCCGAGCTACACCCCCAGCCCTATTTTTTATTCTTTATTTTGAAACAGGGTCTCACTAAGTTGCAGAGTGCCTCACTAGGTAGCTGAGGCTGGCCGTGAACCCGGATCCTCCAGTCTCAGCCTCCCAAATTCTGGGATTACAAGTGTGCGCCACCACATCTGGCTCAGCAGTCATTTTTTACTAGTACAAGGAACAATCTAGCAAGAGGAAATAATAATTATCAACATCCATGCCCCAAACATAGGTGCAGCCACTTTCCTAAAACAAACTCTGTATGATATAAAGACACACATAGAACCCAATACACTAATACTGGGAGACTTCAATACTCCTCTCACATCACTAGACCGATCTTCTAAGCAAAAGGTCAGTAAAGACGTCTCAAATCTAAAGAATACCAGAAGACGGGCGTGGTGGCGCACGCTTGTAATCCCAGCATTCGGGAGACTGAGACCAGAGGATCCGGGTTCGAGGCCAGCCTCAGCTACCTAGTGAGGCCCTCTGCAACTTAGTGAGACTCGGTTTCAAAATAAAGAATAAAAAATAGGGCTGCGGGTGTAGCTTGGAGGTAGAATGCCCCTGAGTTCAATCCCCAGTACGGCAAAAAATAAATAAATAAAAACATAGCTAAATAAATAAATAAATAAATAAAAATAAAGAATACCAGAAACCAAACGGAACTATTAGACACATATAGACTCTTTTCACCCAACTACAGCTGAATTCACATTTTTCTCAGCTGCACATGGAACCTTCTCCAAAATAGACCACATTCTGGGCCACAGAGCGAGCACTGGCAAATTAAAAAATGTAACATAATTCCCTTCATCTTTTCAGACCACAATGGAGTGAAACTAGAAATCAACTGTAAGAAGACCCAGAGTAGCCATGTAAACACATGGAGATTGAACACCACACTGCTGAACGAGGAATGGGTCACAGAAGAAGTAAGGGGGGAAATTAAAAAATTCCTAGAAACCAATGAAAACAGAGACACAACAAATCAAAACCTCTGGGACACTTTGAAGGCAGTATTAAGAGAAAAATTTATAGCACTGAGTACCCACATAAGAACAGAAAATCACCAAAAAAATAACCTAATGACACAGCTCAAAGCACTCAAAAAACAAGAACAGTCTAACCCCAAAGCTAGTAGAAAACAGGAAATTATGAAAATCAGAGAAGAAATTAATGAAGTAGAGAATTAAAAAACAATACTGAAAATCAACAAAACCAAAAGCTGGTTTCTTGAAAAAATAAACAAGATAAATAAACCATTGGTCAACCTAACTAAAAGAAAGATACAATCAACCCAAATTACCAAAATAAGAGATGAAAAAGGTGATATTACCACCAACAGTGTGGAAATACAGAGCATCGTCAGAAACTATTTGAAAAACTATACTCCAACAAAATGGAAAATCTAGAAGAAATTGACAGATTTCTAGATAAATATAACCTTCCTAAATTGAGTCAAGAAGATATAGAAAACTTAAATAGACCAATAATAATCAAAGAGATAGAAATAGCAATAAAGAGTTTACCATCAAACAAAAGCCTAAGATCAGATGGTTTTCTAAGTGAATTTTATAAAACCTTTATAGATAAGCTAATCCCAATACTCCTCAATTTATTCCATGAAATAGAAAAAAAGGGACTCTCCCAAACACATTCTATGAAGCCAACATCACTTTAATACCAAAGCCAAATAAAGACAGCTCAAGAAAAGAAAACTATAAGCCTATATCACTGATGAACTTAGATGCAAAACTGCTAAAAAATACTAGCAATGTGCATTCCAAAACACATCAAGAAAATTATACACCATGACCAAGTAGGGTTCATCCCAGGGATGCAAGGCTGGCTCAACATACGAAAAACAATCCATGGAATTCACCACATAAACAGACTCAAAGACAAAAATCACATGATCACAATTGATGCTGAAAAAGCATTTGACAAGATCCAACACCCATTCATGCTAAAAGCACTGCAGAGAATCAGAATAGAAGGAACATACCTCAACATCAATATACACTAGGCCCACAGCCAACATCATATTAAATGGAGAAAAACTGCAAGAGTTCCCACTAAAAACAGGAACAAGGCAAGGATGTTCATTATCACCTTGTCTGTTCAACATAGTACTTGAGACTCTAGTCAGAGCAATAAGGCAAGAGAAGGAAATCAAAGGGGTAAAAATAGGGAAAGAAGAACTAAAACTATCCCTCTTTGCAGATAACATACTATACTTAGAAGACCCAACAAAGTTGGCTAAAAAACTTATAGAACTGATCAACAAATTCAGCAAAGTGTCTGGATACAAAATCAGTCTTCAAAAATCAGAAGCTTTCCTGTATGTCAACCATAAATCCACTGAAAAAGAAATCCAGAAAACAATTCCACTCACAATAACACCCCCAAAAATAAAATACTTAGGGATAAACCTAACCAAAGAGGGAAAAGATCTCTATAAGGAAAACTACAAAAAGTTGAAAAAAGAAATTGATGAAGACCTTAGAAGATGGAAAGATCTTCCATGCTCTTAGATAGGCAGAATAAATATCAAAATGGCCATCCTCCCAAAAGTGATCTAAAAATCAGTCCTTAAATTCATTTGGAACAACAAAAAGCCCAGGATAGCCAAAGTAGTTCTTAGTAACAAGAACCATGCAGGAGGTATCACAGTACCTGACTTCAAACTCTACTACAAAGCCACGGTACTAAAAAAAACAGCATGGTATTGGCACAAAAACAGACACATAGACCAATGGAGCATAATAGAAGACTCAGAAACAGACCCATGTGGTTACAATTCAACTGATTTTTGACAAAGGAGCCAAAAATATACACTGGAAAAATGATAGTCTCTTTAACAAATGGTGTTGGCAAAACTGGTTAACCATATGCAGGAAATTGGAAATAAACCCCACTTTCTCACCGTGCAAGAGTCAACTCAAGGTGGATCAAAGATCGGGAAGTCGGGCCAGAGAACTTGTAGCTACTTGAAGAGGGCATAGGCCCAACACCTCAACACATAGGCCCAGGTAAAAACTTTCTCAGCTGGGTGTGGTGGTGCACGCTTGTAATCCCAGCATTTGGGAGCTGAGACTGGAGGATCCGGGTTCGAGGCCACCCTCAGCTACCTAGTCAGGCACTCTGCAACTTAGTTAGACCTTGTTTCAAAATAAAGAATAAAAAATAGGGCTGGGGGTATAGCTCGAAGGTAGAATGCCCCTGAGTTTAATCCCCAGTACCGAAAAACAAAACAAAAAAACCTTTCTCAACAATATCTCAAAAGCACAAGGAACTCAAAGGAAGATCAATATGTGGGATTGCATTAAACTGAAGAGCTTCTGTGCAGCAAAGGAAACTATCAACAACCTCAACAGAGAGCCCACAGAGTGGGAGAAAATTTTTGCCAGCTACTCTTCTGATAGAAGACTAATATCTAGGATATACAAAGAACTCAAGAAACTCACAGCTAAGAAAACAAATAACCCAATCAAAAATGGGCAAACGATCTAAAAGGATACTTCAAAAAAGAAGAAATACAAATGGCCAAATAATGTATGAGGAGATGCTCAACATCATTAGCAATCAGAGACATGCAAATCAAAACTACCTTGAAATTTCACCTAATCCCAATCAGAATGGCAATCATCAAGAACACAAACAACAACAAATGCTGGCGAGAGTGTGGAGAAGTGGGAACCCTAATACATTACTGGTGGGATTGCAAATTAGTGCAACCACTTTGGAAAACAGTATGGAGGATCCTCAGACAAATGGGAATGACCCTACCATATGATCCAGCAATACCACTTCTGGGTATGTACCCAAAAGAATGGAAAGCTAACTATCAGACCAATGCATGTGTATGTGTTTATAACTGCACAGTTTACAATTGCCAAATTATGGAACCAGCCAAGATGTCCATCCACAGATGAATGGATTACAAAACTATGGGGTATGTACACAATGTAATTTTACTCAGCCATAAAGAACAAAATCATGTTATTTGCAGGGAAATGTATGGAACTGGAAAACATTATGTTAAGTGAGATTAGTCAGTCACAAAAAGTTAAAAATCATATGCTCTGCCTAATATGCGGATGCTAGGGAGAAAATAGGACATAAAAGAGACTCCAGATGAAGAAGGAGAATCCTTAGGTGAACAAAGAATTTGACTTAACAGAAGGTGATAGGGAGAGGGGGGACACCCTAATGATCATGATGTACTTTCAAGAACACATCAAAGTCAATCACTAAATTGACCTTGAGGAGGGAGGAGTAGGGAGTGGGGCAGGAATTGGGGAAGGGTTAAATGAGAAATGTATGCCTTTATCAGCTGGTACCTAACAAAGATGTATGATTACAATCCACCAATTAAAAATAAGTAAATATATAAGAAAGATAGTGTCGCTAAGTTGATTTGAGTCTATCTAAATGGCTGAGACTCGCCTCAAAACTGCAATTCTCCTGTCTCAGTCTCCTAAGTACTAGGATTACAGGCATACATCATCTGACACAGGTCTATGTGCCAGTTTTTTTTTG
>PVLC010017279.1:16271-34136 GCA_004027655.1 Graphiurus murinus
GGCATTCTACCTCCGAGCTATACCCCCAGCCCTATTTTTTATTCTTTATTTTGAAACCGAGTCTCACTAAGTTGCGGAGTGCCTCACTAGGTAGCTGAGGCTGGCCGCGAACCCGGATCCTCCAGTCTCAGCCTCCCGAATGCTGGGATTACAAGCGTGCGCCACCACGCCCGGCTCCAGTTTTTAAAATATATATTCTCCGTGGGGTATGGTGGCGCACGCCCGTAATCTTAGTACTTGCAAGGCTGAGAAAGGAGAATCACAGGTTGGAGACCAGTATGAAGTAATTTAGAAATAGAATGTCCTTGGGCTCAACTCCTAGTACCACAAAAATAAAATAAAAGTGTGTTCTCACAATTCTCTAATTTCATTAAATTCTTGATACAAATATTTGAGTTTTTCAACAAAAATTTCAGATATTTCCAAGGAATAAAATCACTAAAAATATCAACAGTCCTGCTCACATATATTCATTCCATTTAGTTCAAAGTGGAAGAGTAATTCATATTTACAGTTTCTAAACTATCATTAGGTCATCATAAAATTATTTAGGAAATCTAGTTTTTTGCTTGGAAGCACTATATTGTACCCCAGATATTTTCTTCAGAAACTGTTTATTAGAAATGTGAAACAGGAAAAAAAGTAGAACGTGGCTTACATTCATGTCTAACAATTAAAGAAGCTGTTACAGAATCAAAAGTTAGTTTCTTAATGAAGATCAGACTAAAAATGTCCCTAAGCCTGTGTCTATGCAAACACAAATTCATTTATATTTATGGACCAACCCTTTTCTTCCTTACGGGAGGTTGAAACTTGCCGTTAATATATCCTAAAGTTTAGCCGGGCGTGGTGGTGCACGCTTGTAATCCCAGCATTCAGGAGGCTGAGACTGGAGGATCCGGTTCCCGGCCAGCCTCAGCTACCTAGTCAGGCACTCTGCAACTTAGGGAGACCCTGTTTCAAAATAAAGAATAAAAAACAGGGCTGGGGGTGAAGCTCGGAAGTAGAATGCCCCTGAGTTCAATCCCCAGTACCGCAAAAAAAAAAAAAAAAAAAAAAAAAAAATCTAAAGTTTGAGATTATCTTGCATGTGTGAAACGACCTTTAAACCATAATAGTGAGAGGACATCCTAAGTCACACACTTCTTTTTGTACAAGTAACAAAAATAGTTTGGTATGTAAAAAAATCAGGCGTGAAGGACACACCTGTAATCCCAGTATTTGGGAGGCTGAGACAGGAGGATCACAAGTTCGAAATGAGCCTCAGCAATTTAGCCAGGCCTCAGCAAGTTAGTGAGACTCTTTTTTCAAATAAAAAATAAAATAAGGCCGGAGGTGTAGCTTGGAGTTATAATGCCCCGGGTTCAATTCCCAGTAACGCACACACACACAGGCTCCAGCACACCCAGCTGCCAGGGTTAAAAATCCCAGCGCCATAGCCGGGCGTGGTGGGGTATGCTTGTAATCCCAGCATTTGGGAGACTGAGACGGGAGGATCCAGGTTCACGGCCAGCCTCAGCTACCTAGTGAGACACTGCACAACTTAGTGAGACCCTGTTTCAAAATAAAGAATAAAAAAATAGCGCTGGGGGTGTAGCTGGGAGGTAGAATGCCCCTGAGTTCAATCCCCAGTACCAAAAAAAAAAAAAAAAAAAAAAAAAAAATCCCAGTGCCTGACTCAAGTCCATGGTGTCTTCAGTGGTTTCAAGGACAGTTGCTTCCTCACTCCACGCTATGAAGTCCCCCCCTTTCCCCTCGCTTTTTTTCTCCTTTCTGGAGATGGAACTCAGGGCCTCGGGCATGTTAAACTAGCATTTTACCACTGAGCTACATCTCCTTCTATCCCCACCTAAAGCTTTTGTTTCCTATTGCCTTAGGCATGGATTTTAATTTGGGATCCACAAAGAAAACCTAAAGTGGAGGTGGTATTTCATCCGAACTGAACGCTGTGGCTACAGGCATTCCATGGCTTGTCTCCCAATTCATTCTATTCAGAATTAAGAATCCCTGCAGAACCTCAAGGCTGCCGGCCCAGGCGACAGAAAAGGCCAGTACTGAGACAAGCACTTGTCAAGACAACAAAGGGCGGCAAAATGCTGCTGCGAAATCTGAGAAGTCGCTGTCTCTCCCCATGCTATTTATTTACTGTGTGGTAATGGGGATGAAACCCAGGGGCGTTCTACCTCTGAGCTACATACCCAGCCCTGTTTTTTTAGTTTTCACTAAATTGCTGCGGTTGGCCTCAAACCTGCGATCCTCCTGCCTCAGCCTCCCAAACACTGGGATTACAGGCGCGCGCCACTGTGGCCAGACAGCCTGGACTCTCAAAAGACGGAGCCCGTTAACGTTTCCGGAGAGTGACGGGCGAGGGAGCGCGCACCCAGGGAAACTCCCGCCACCCTATCAGCCCTGCAATCTCCCATCGCCCGCCGGCTCGGGCGGCGCGCCGGAAGTGCCCCCGAGGAAGCGCCACGTCCCCGACCGGGCTGACGCAGGCGCGCTGACGTCACGCGCGCTTCCGGGTGGGCGGGCCTGCGCCGCGGCGGGGGCGGGGCGGGGGCGGGGCCCGGCGGCCGCGGCGCTGGTGGGGAGGTGGGCGCAGACCGAGGGGACTACGGGTCGGCGGAGGGCTCAGCTCTCGGAACAAAGGACTCTCCGGTGGGGACGCGGCGCGGCGCGGTCGGCGGGCATCGGAGCGGCGGCCGGGCGGCGGTCACCGGCGTCCTCGCGGCGCGCCACAGCCGGCTCCCCCGCGGCGGGCGGCCCGGCGGCGGCACCTGCTGCGGAGCGACCCCGCGGCCCGCCCGGCGCCCATGATGGGGCTGCTCTTCGCCAAGCTGTGGAGCCTCTTCTGTAACCAAGGTGAGACGCGACCGAGCGCTCGGACGCGCAGAGTCCGAGGGACTGGCAGGAACTTCGGCTTCAGACCCGGGTACCGTGCAGGAGAGACCTGGCGAGAGAGGAGAAAGGGGAAATCGGAGGGGAAGGTGTTGGGCGTCCCAGGACGCAGGCAGGAGTTGGGGAACACCTAAGGATGCCCGGGCTCATGTTGAGGCCCTTTTCCACCTCCACTAGGAATCTTTGTACCTGTTTGGTTACATGACAAGTGTCTGCCCAGGAACCTACAACTTTTCTTACCAGTGTTTAGGTTTTCATCCTGTTCTCTAAGCCAGTGCACGTTCTCATTCTCTGTGTATTCACCTTCTCTTTGGGCTGGGGAATCAGTTCTACGCCAGTTTCTAGAAATTTTTAGCCTGACCCCCCCCCCCCACACACACACAACACGCCTTTTCTTGGGCGGAAAAGAAATCGTAAATGTTTCGGTTTTGTGTAAGATGTTACACGTATCTGTAATTAGCCGAGAACAGGTTATGAGACACCTAAACGTTGGAAGTCCAAAGGGCCAAGAACTTGTAGAACCTGTTCTGAGTCAGAATGAGACGGGATGTCCTGTGAAGAGAGAAAATTCCCAGACAAAAAGGGGCCGACAAGCAAGTTTTAGGCATGTTTTTAACAGAATGGTTTCTTAGTAATTGAACCCATCTTTAAATTCAACTAGTTTCATTTTGCCTGGCCTAATTTATTAAGCTGTTTCGTTTCTATGATGATACCAGTTTGTTACTGTTAATGTGGGTATCCTTTATTCGGGTATAAGAAGTTGTGAAAAGAATGTAATGGCTTTAGTTCACTTGTTCTGGAGATAAGAACACTAGTCTTCCAAGTTTATACATACGCACACATAGACATACATGTGTCCATGTATATGCACTTTCTACAGATACATACCACTTTCCAGTGATTTCAAACTAGCTAGGATTTAACTCTGTGGATATAACTCATACATTTAATACATTATTTTTTTCACCAGTTTATATTTTCTAATCCTTGTTATATAACTTATTTTATCTTAATTTTGTAGTACTAGGGATTGAACCTAGGGACATTCCACCTCTGAGCTACACCTCCAACTCTATTTTATTTTTTTTTATTTTGAAACAGTCTCCCTAAGTTACTGTGTGCTGTCCTCCAGACTGATCCTTCTGTCTCAGCCTCCTAAGTATTGGGAATACAGGCATGTACCACCCCGCCAGGCTTCTTGTTACATAAAATGGCTATGTAAAGGAGTATTTTAGTATATAATTAAAAGTGTAAGTCCAGCCTGGTGGAACATGTCTGTAATCCTAGTTATTTGGGAGGCTAAGACAGGAGGATCAAAGGTTTGAGGACAACCTCAGCAATGTAGCAAGGAGCAACTGAACAAGACTGTTTCCATATAAAAAATATAATAGGAAGGGGGGTGTAGCTCAGAGATAGAATGCCCCTGAGTTGAATCCCCAGCAACACACACACACACACACACACACACACGTATAAATGTTAACAAAATAATCACCTATTTATTATTACTGTTAGCTTAAGAAGTAGAAATTGCCAAAGTACTTGGTTCTCTCTGTGTATCCCACCCCATTTCCTGTTCTTCCTTTTCTTTTTTGTTTTGTGGTTCTGGGGAATGAACCCAGGGGCATTTTACCTCTGAGCTATAGCCCCAGCCCTATTTTTTGCTGTTTATTTTGAAACAGGGTCTCACTAAGTTGCAGAGGGCCTCACCAAGTAGCTGAGGCTGGCCATGAACCTGCAATGCTCCTGTCTCAGCCTCCCAAGTACTGGGATTACAAGTGTGGGATTACGCCTGGCCTTCCTTTTGTGTATTATTACTGCTGTTTATCTTGTTTGAAGCTTCCTTAATCAGACGGGAGAAAAGTAAAAGATGTAAAGGAAAAAATATATATAGAAGATGTTGAAAGATTCATAGGCTACTTTTTATAGCCACATAATTATTCAAGCTTCTTAAATTCTCATTTCTTCTTACAACTTTTCCTTAGCTTTCTTGTTGAAAATTTAGAACTAGTCATTATTCTATCATTTTATTCTCAGTCATGCAACATTTACTCATAGTCCATAAGCCAATCTTAAAAATCAGGCACAGGAAACCTGAACTGCATGGCACACACCTGTAATTCCAGTACTTGAGAGGCTGAGACAGGAGGTGCAGAGGTTTGAGGCCAGCTCATGGTAACTTAGTGAGACCCTGTTTCAAAGTAAAATAAAAGGGCTGGGGATGTAGCTCAGTAGTAGAATATCCTGGGTTCAATCCCCACCCCCCACCCCCCCATGCAGTATGTTCAATTACTTAACAGATGTTTGTAAAACTTTTGTTATAGCGCCAAGAAGGAAGTGATTGGTTTTTCTTAGATGGTTCCTGGAAAACATTGTAGAATAAGTTATACTTGGACTTAATGATGAGTAGTGTAAGAGACCTAATAGACTGAGTAGAAGGGGAGCACTGTTTTGGCAGAAGGACTAATATGCAGGAGAGGAATGAAAGAGTTTGGTACTGTGTGTATTTCTGTATATATACACGTGTGTGTGTTTCCTTCTGCGGTGCTGGAGATTGAAACCAGGGACTTTCTACTATACCCCTCCTTCAGCCCTTTTCTTTTTTGGTACTGGGGAGTGAACCTAGGGGCCTACTACCACAAAGCTGCATCCACCCTTCCCCAGCCCTTTTTTTTTTTTTTTTTCCTTAGAACTAGGAATTGAACCCAGCCAGGGACTTCTACCTCTTAGCTATACCCCCCCACCCCGCCCTTTGGGGGGAGGGTACTGGAGATGGAATCCAGGAGCATTCTACCAGCTGAGGCTGGCCTCTAACCTGGATCCTCCAGTCTCAGCTTCCCAAATGCTGGGATTACAAGCGTGCGCCACCACGCCCGGCTTCTGGGTATTCTTTTAAAGCAGGGGAATGCCAGGAGCAGTAGAAGGCGGAGACAGAAGTATCGCAGGTTTGAGGCCATCCGCAGTAACTTAGTCTCACACACACACACACACACACACACACACACACACACACACACACAGAGCAGGGAAATCATTTGATCAAATTCTCTTAGTCTGTATTTTTGTTTTCTGTATCAGCAAAATGATCAAACTCAGTATTTTTCATTTTCACCCCTAAACACATCTGATCCAGAAGTACGCAGTTTCGGGGTCTTGAAATATGCACAAGGCCCACTTTACACCAGTCAAAGTGGGGTGAGGGTGTCCTGGGATCAGTGCCAGGATGATTCTAATGAACAACTAATGTTAGAAACTACTAGCCTTACCTATGTACTCCTTTATCTTCCTTTCAATACTTACTCTGTCTTTTTTGTTTTTTGTTTTATTTTGCAACATTTTAGAGTCCTAAGAAGCTTCTCATAAATGGGATACCTTTCTGAGAATAAGTATACTAAAACATGTATTGTCCAAGTAAAGCAATTTAAAAATACAAAATTGCTGAGCGTGGTAGCACACTCCTGTCACCCCAGTACATGGTAGACCAAGACAGGAGGATTGCAGGTTTGAAATGAGCCTTGGCAGTTTAGTTGGTGGTGTAGCTCAGAGGTAGAACAGCCCTGAGTTCAATCCCAGTACCATAAAACAAAACACTTCATGCCTTCCTTCTTGCTTTATACTTAGCTTTGATGAAGCACATCCTGTAGAAATGTCCCAAAGTTGCTTGTAAATTCATCGTTTTATCCTTACTTTTGACTTATAATTGGATTGTCCATAGAATTATAAATTAGAAAAGATTTCTTTTAAAATTTTAAAGACATTGTCCTAATCTCCAGCTTAGAGTGTTGTTGAAAAGACTTACACCATTCTTGATTTTTTTTTTTTCTGTTTCTAGTAGTTTTTAGAAACTTCCATTTATTTCTGCTATTTTTAAGTTTCATGGGGTTGTACCTGGTTGTTGCGTGGTTGTGCTGGCACATAATCCCTGTACTTGGGAGGCTGAGATAGGAGGATTGCAGGTTCAAGGCCATCCTCAGCAACTTAGTGAGACTCTTAGCAACTTAGTGAGACCCTGTTTCAACCTAAAAAGTAAAAATAGGGCTGGGAGTGTAGAATGCCCCTGGGTTCAATTCCCCCTACTAAAAAATAATATGTAACTCTTTTGATTTCAGGAAATTCTTGTAAATTTCTCTTAGGTTTTCTTCTTTCCTGGAAATACTATTAGTTGTTGTGCTAAATTGGTTATCAAAGACTATTTTCTAGACTATTGCCTTTTTTTTTTTCTTTTTGCGGTACTGGGGATTGAACTCAGGAGCATTCTACCTCCGAGCTACACCCCCAGCCCTATTTTTAAAAATTTTTTATTTTGAAACAGGGTCTCACTAAGTTGCGGAATGCCTCACTAGGTAGCTGAGGCTGGCCTCAAACCCAGTCTCAGCCTCCAAAATGCTGGGATTACAAGTGTTAGCCACCACGCCCGGTTCAACTGTTGCCTTCTTAATGTATCATTTTCTGGGTTATTTCTTTTGTCCAGTCCTCCTATTGAATATTTTGGTTCAACTACTATGTTTTCATTTGTATAAAGCTTTTTCTGATTTGCTATTATTGTTCTTACGGCATTGTTTCATGAATACTGTCACCTCTGTTTAATTTCTTTGAGGTGTTCTTCTATTCTCTAATTTTCTACTTCTGTTTTGAACTAGCTCTTCACATTGGAAACTTTCCCCATATCTCTTAAGTAAACCCATTGCATGCATATAACTATTGTTTATTCATTTACATCATAATAGGTTATAATACTATGAATACCCTTAAAACTTTTTGTAGACATATTTTCATTTCTATTAAAGTCATTCTGTAGGAGTGTAATTTTTAGGTCAGAATAGATACATGATTAGTTTTATAAGAAACTGCTAGATTATTTTTGAAAGTTCTTATACCAACTCTATACTCTAACCAGCAGTGTTTGAGAGTTCTACTTGTTCTACTTCCTTACCAACATTTGGTGTTGTCAATCTTTTTAATTTTAGACATTCTGTTGGATATGTAGTGTATCTCATTATAGCTTTAATTTACATTTTTCTGGTGACTATCGGGTGTGCTAGTTTTCATGTTCTTGCCATTTGTATGTGTTCCTTTAATGATTATTCAAATTCATTGCCCATTTTAAAAAACTTTTTATCTTTTTTATTATGTAGTTTTTGGAATTATTAATATGTTCTGAAACTGAGTACTTCGTTAGATATATGTTTTGTAACTATTTTCTGCAAATTTCTGGTTTCTGTTACCCCCCACCCCCACCCCCTTTGGTGCTGGGGATTGAACCCAGGGTCCCAGTTGCTAAGCAAGTGCTTTACCCTTGGTTCTGTTCTGTTCTTTTTTAAGTGCTGGAATTCAACCCAGGGGCATTCTACCTCCAAGCTATATCCCCAGCCCCTTTTTATTTTTTTATTTTAAAACAAGGTCTCAGTAAGTGGCTGAAGCAAGTTTCAAACCTCTGGTCCTCCTGTTTCAGCTTCCCAAATGCTGGGATTTACATGTATGTGTCACCACACCCATCTACCTGGTTCATTTTCTCAGTGGGGAATTTGCTGAGCAGTCTTTTTTTTTTTTTTTTTTTTTTGCGGTACTGGGGATTGAACTCAGGGGCATTCTACCTCTGAGTTATACCCCCAGCCCTATTTTTTATTCTCTTATTTTTTTGAAACAGGGTCTCACTAAGTTGCGGAGTGCCTCACTAGGTACTCAAGGCTGACCGAGAACCCGGAACTTCTGGTCTCAGCCTCCCAAATGCTGGGATTACAAGCGTGTGCCACCACGCCGGGCTTGAGCAGTCAATTTTTATTCTGAAGTTTTGTTGCTCAAGAAAAAAAAAAAAAAGATAATAATAGTGACTGAGCCGGGCATGGTGGTGCACACTTGTAATCCCAGCATTTGTGAGGCTGAGACCGGAGGATCCCGGTTCTCGGCCAGCCTGGACTACCTAGTGAGGCACTCCGCAACTTAGTGAGACCCTGTTTCAAAATAAAGAATAAAAAATAGGACTGGGAGTGTAGCTCAGAGGTAGAATGCCCGGGTTCAGCTCCCAGTACCAAAAAAAAAAAAAAAAAATTAGTGAATGTAGCTTTCTGTGGGTACACTTTAAAGTGTTCTGCTTTTCTTCTAGAAACTTCAGCAGTATACACAGGTCTGTGATTCACCTTAAGTTACTTTTGGCTTATGATGTGAGCAGGGACTGGGTTTCTTATTTGTCTGTCTGTAAACATGGACATCTGCTTGATCCTGCATAATATTCTGAAGAGTTGTTTCCCCAAAATGGATTGCTCTGGAGCCTTTGTCCAGACTATATATGATTATATAGATCTGTCTCCACTTCTTTTGAATTGATCTACTGCCTATCACTAGACGGATCACACCATCTCATTCGCTCTAGCTTTATGGTCCCTTTTGAAGTTTGGTCGTGGGAGACCTCCAACTCTGCTTTGTTAGTCCTTCAGGAAAAATATTTTAGTTTTCTCTTGTTTTTCTACTTTCTCTGTTAATAATTCCTGCTATTAATGTCCTTCTTTCTACTCCCCCCCCACCCCAATTAGCTTCCTAAGGTCAGGACATTGTGTTAGTGTTTTTGTCTTTTTTCAAATATGAACATCTCAACACTATAAATGTTCCTCTTGTGGACTGCTTTAGCTATTTTTCACAAATTATATTCTGTTGTATTTCAGTATTCAGTTTGAAATATTTTTATGTGTTTTCTGATCTGTGGATTATTTATGAATGTATTTAGTTTGGAAGTATGTGTTGTTTTTTAAGTAGCCCAATCTTGATTCCTAATGTAATTTCCTTGTGGTATAAAGTACACTCTAAAATTTCCATTTTGCTGGGCATGGTGTTGCACACTTGTAATCTCAGTACTCTGCAAGCTGAGACAGGAGGATCACAGGTTTTGAGGCCAGCCTCAGCATTTAGGAACTTAGACCCTGTTTCAAAATAAAAATAATAAAATAGGGCTGAGGGTGTAGCCCAGAGGTAGAATGCCACTAGATTCAATACCTAATACTATGGGAAAAAAAATTTCCATTTTATTTCAAGTTTTTTGAAACCGTTTAATGGCCAGTTTATGGTCTGTTTAGGTTTATGTACCATTTGCACTGGGAAAGAGCCTATATTTTGCCCTGTGTATGTCTTATAAATGTTTATTAGGTTAAGGTGGTGGACAGTCTTATTCAGACCTTTTGTATTTTATAGTTTTTTTCTTTCTCTCTTTATCTTTCTATTTATTTTGTGGTACTAGGGATTGAACCCAGGGGCATTCTTCCTCTGAGTTATATCCCCAGTACTATTTATTTTTTATTTTTTATTTTTTTTTTGCGGTACTAGGGATTGAACTCAGAGGCATTCTACCTCCGAGCTATACCCCCAGCCCTATTTTTTTTTATTCTTTATTTTGAAACCGAGTCTCACTAAGTTGCAGAGTGCCTCACTAGGTAGCTGAGGCTGGCCGCGAACCCGGATCCTCCGGTCTCAGCCTCCCGAATGCTGGGATTACAAGCGTGCGCCACCACGCCCGGCTCCCAGTACTATTTATTTATTTATTTATTTTGAAATTGGGTTACTAACTCCCTAAGTTGGTGAGGCTGGCCACAATTCTCCTGTCTTAGCCTCTCAAGCACTAAGATTACAGGCATGCACTACCATGCCCAGCTAGACCTTTTGTATTTTAACATGTGTCTCTTGTAGAGAGTATATTGTTGACCTCTTCCAATCTTTGTGAAATTCTCTCCCTACTAACTGGTATCTTTAGTGCAGTTTTAATGGGAATATTTAACCCAGTGTATCGATGTGGTAGGTGATATGGTTGTATATTAAGATCTGTTATTTTACTGTTTTCTCTTTCCTGTCTGCTTTTGTTTATTGTCGATACTCTATTCCTCCTTTATCACTTTCTTTAAGTGATGGTTTTAGAATTCCATTTTATGAATTGACTTTTTTTTTTTTTTTTTTGCAGTACTGGGGATTGAACTCAGGAGCATTCTACCTCCAAGATATACCCCCACCCTATTTTTTATTCTTTATTTTGAAACAGGGTCTCACTAAGTTGTGGAGTGCCTCACTAGGTAGCTGAGGCTGGCTGCGAACCCGGATCCTCCGGTCTCAGCCTCCCAAATGCTGGGATTATAAGCGTGCACCACCACGCCTGAGTATGAATTGACTTTTTATCTTTTTCTTTTTGCATCATTTTTATGATCTCTTTAGAGATTATAATATACATTCTTACCTTTTTACAGTTTTAGAGCTAATAATGTGTCACCTTTTTTTTTTCTTGGTACTAAGGGTTAAACCCAATGCATTCTACCTCTGAGCTACACCCAGCCCCATTTTATCTTTATTTATTTATTTACTTATTTATTTATTTTGCGGTACTGGGGATTGAACTCAGGGGCATTCTACTGCCGAGCTATACCCCCAGTCCTATTTTTTATTCTTTATTTTGAAACCAGGTCTCACTAAGTTGCAGAGGGCCTCACTAAGTAGCTGAGGCTGGCCACGAACCCAGATCCTCCGGTCTCAGCTTCCCAAATGCTGAGATTACAAGCATGCGCCACCATGCCTGGCGCTTTATCTTTATTTTTGAAGCAAGGTACCACTAAGTTGCAGAGGGCATTTGTCACTTCTTATAAAATGTCAACACTTTGAAAGTGAATAGTTGCACTCTCCCCTTCCCTAGTCTTATGTTGTATTGTCATGTATGTCTATGAATTTTATAACCTTATGAAATAAAATACTATTTTCTCTCTAAACATTCACATGTACTTTAAAGTTTTAAGAGAAGAGGAAAATTTCTCATATTCACTCATTTTACTAGTTTTGATTTTGGGGGAGGAGGGACTGAGGATTGAACCCAGAGGCATTCTACCTTCAAGCTAAACCCCCAGCCCTATTTTATTTCTTATTTGGAAACAGGGTCTCACTAGGTTGATGAGAGTCTTGCTCAGGCTGTCCTCAATCCTGTGATTCTCCTGTCCCAGCTTCCCAAGTACTGGGATTACAAGCATGCGCCACCACGCCCGGCTTAGTTTTGATGTTTTTAATTTCCATCTAGTGTAATTGCCCTTTAATTAAAACTCTTGCATGTTTTCTAATATAGCTTTGTTGCTGATTAATCTTTGGTCTAAAAATGTCCTTTTTGTGTGTGTACTAGTCATTCAACTTCAGGGGCATTGTATCTCCAAGCTATACCCTTAGCCCTATTTTATTTATTAATTTATTTATTTATTTTGAGATACAGGGCATGGAACCCAATGGCATTCTACCTCTGAGTTACATCCCCACCCCTAATTTTTATTCCTTATTTTGAAACAGTATCTCACTAAGTTGCATAGGGCCTCACCAAGTAGCTGAGGCTGGCCACGAACCTGCGATCCTCCTGTCTCAGCTGCCCAAATACTGGGATTACAAGCATGGGCCACCACACCTGGCTATTTATTTTTGAAACAAGGTCTCACTAAGTTGCTGGGGCAGGGTGGGAGAATTTGCTAAATTGCTGATGCTGGCCTTGAACCTGGGATTATGAGCTGACTCTGGTACACCCAGCTTTTTCTAATTTTTAAATTTTTTTGCAGTACTGGGTATTGAACCTAGTCATACTTCATTGAGCTACATTCCTGGCCCTTTTTATTTTTTATCTTGAGGCAGGGTCTCATGAAGCTGCCTTAGAACTTGTACTTGTGATCCTCATGCCTCCACCTCCTAGTAATTTGGGATTACAATCATGTACCAGAATGCCTGGATCAGTATGTTCTTGCTAAAGCCTTCTTATCATTACTTTTATTTGATGAATGGAGGAAATGTTTGTTATCTCTTTAGGCACTTACCTTCTACCTGTCCTGTGACTTCATAGTGTGACTAGCTTAGACTCTTTGATCCTCTTGCTTTATCTATATTTAAATCCTTTGGCTTACCAGGTTACTTTTCTTTTCACTAATAAGCTATTTGTTTTCATTGTTGTAACTGGTAAGGCTCAATTTTGTTCCACTAGTGGGGAAGCATGAAATTGGGAGACCATTAGCCAGACTTACAAAATGTAGACGTTACCAGTGAAGTCTGCTTTCTTTTCTTTTTTTTTTGCGGTACTGGGGTTTGAACTCAGGGGCATTCTACCTCCGAGCTATACCCCCAGCCCTATTTTTTATTCTTTATTTTTTTGAAACTGAGTCTCACTCACTGCGGAGTGCCTTACTAGATACCTGAGGCTGGCCGCGAACCCGGATCCTCTGGTCTCAGCCTCCAGAATGCTGGGATTACAAGCATGCGCCACCACACCCTTTCTTATATCCACTACCATTTAGTAACTTTTTTATAATTTCTATTTTGCTTATGTTTACTGTTTTAGTAGTAAATGCTGCTAATAAATAATTAAGCTGGTATGGTGGTGCATGCCAGTACTTGGGAGGCTGAGACAAGAGGATCGTAGGTGTAAGGACAGCCTCAGCTACATGTAGCTGAAACTTTCAATATAGCTAAGACCTATGAGACCCTGTTTTAAAACAAAAAGAAAAAGGGCTGGGGTGAATGCCCCTGGGTTTAATCCCCATCACTACGCACACATCTAAGTCACAAGTGGCAAATTTACTTATATACTATTTTTGTATTAAACTTTTGTTAACTAAATTGAACAGTTAAGATCTGGAACATGTTTATCTTTTCCTTTAGGCTTTAAGCTTCTTAAAGACAAACTGTATTTTATACATATTCTATATTCAAGCATTTTTAAACATCTAAAATAACACAGTTGAGGAATTAAAAGTAAGCTCTCTTTAAACACCGTTTTTTTTTTTTTTTTTGCGGTACTGGGATTGAACTCAGGGGCTCATTCTACCTCCGAGCTATACCCCCAACCCTATTTTTTATTCTTTATTTTGAAACCGGGTCTCACTAAGTTGTGGAGTGCCTCACTAGATAGCTGAGGCTGGCCGCGAACCCGGATCCTCCGGTCTCAGCCTCCCGAATGCTGGGATTACAAGCGTGCGCCACCACACCCGGCTAACACCGTATTTATTTATATGGTCTTCTACTAATAAATAGTGTTAAAAGATGACCAGGAAGACAGTATATAATCTTAATAGTTGAGAGCTGCATCTCAAATCAAGTCCTGGTTATACTTCCAAGCAGAATAACCTTGGACAAGTTATTCTACCTAAGACTCAAATTTCCTTACCAGTAAAATAAGGAATAATACCATTTTCATATAGAATAATTATGAAGATTAACTTATGTAGTGTATGTAAAATACTTAGAATGATACTGTATAATGTCTTTATTATTGGTACTTTTTTCCTCAGCTGAGAATTGGATTCTAGATTTCACTTATCCTTAAGAATATTACCATGATCCCATGGTATCTATTATCATGTATCTGTTACTTTGTCCTAATGATGCTGCTTTCTTTTTTTTTTTTTTTTTTGCGTACTGGGGATTGAACTCAGGGGCATTCTACCTCCGAGCTATACCCCCAACCCTATTTTTTACTTTATTTTGAAACAGGGTCTCACTAAGTTGCAGAGAGCCTCACTAAGTAGCTGAGACTGGCCTCGAACCCGGATCCTTAGGTCTCAGCCTCCCAAGTACTGGGATTACAAGCATGCGCCACTACGCCTGGCTTTCTAAGTACTTATTCTTGAGGGTAAAGTCCTTGCTTTGTTCACCTGAATCACAAGTATCACAGGGGCAGTCACTTAATGAACACACCAAATACTGTATTGTTGAATCATCAGATTTACATTTCTGCTCTGAAAAAAGTTAGGGACCAGGAATGTGGCTAGAGCGGGTACAGAGTTGGTGAGAGAGGTTAACATAGTTAATACAGAAAAACCAAGAGAGCAAGTTCCAGCTTTCATTATATCATTATCTGTGTTTACTCAAGCAAAATACCTCAGGTCTTATCTATACATATAAAATGAAGTGGCCCAAGTTAGTCTTTTTATGCTTCTTTGGAGTTGTAGGTTCATCAGGTGCATTTGGAGAGGAAGTGTAGAGGCAGAAACTCCCCTCAAGGCCTGCAGTCTCTCCAGTCAGCATAATATGGGTAGAGGGGCTTGGGGGCTTATTTCCAAGAGCCAGACTTCCTTGCATGCTCATCACTGCTGTTTAAGCTTTGAAGTTTCAGATTGTGATATTATATTCTGATATTTTACTCCTTTGCAATAATATAAACTTCTGTTCTATAAATGTAGAACTCAAATTTGCTGTATCACCAAGTTTGGCATTTTAAAAATTTGCGTGGTTGTACGGTCATTTACAAAGTGTATATGCAAGATTTGCTCTAGTTACATAACCATGTTGGCATAGATACTATAAGTAGAAGGTAGCAGTCCCTATTTCATGGCATCTTTCTTATACATTAAAATGAAGAGTTTGTCCTTTTGTCATGTTTCAACTATAAATTTTAATGTATTGAAATGAATTTTGGTATATTTCACAATTTATGTTTAACATCATTTAATACTATTTAGTACTTCTCTAATACTTCCCTTCCCAAGGTATTAATCTATGTAGATTTGATATTCTATACTAAAGCTACAAATTCTTTGTTCAGTTTAGTAAAACAAAAAAAAATGTAGGGGAAAAATTTTCTTTCTTTGACCTTTTTCCACCTTTAGGTGGTGGTGATGAAGTTCCTGGTTTGCTTTTTTTTTTTTTTTTTTTTTGCGGTACTGGGGATTGAACTCAGGGGCATTCTACTTCCGAGATACACCCCCAGCCCTATTTTTTATTCTTTATTTTGAAACTGAGTCTCAGTAAGTTGCGGAGTGCCTCACTAGGTAGCTGAGGCTGGCCTCGAACCCGGATCCTCCGGTCTCAGCCTCCCGAATGCTGGGATTACAAGCGTGCGCCACCATGCCCGGCTTTTTTTTTTTTTTTTTTTTTAATGTGGTACTGGGGGTTGAACTCAGGGGCATTCTACCTCTGAGCTACACCCCCAGCCCTATTTTTTTAATTCTTTATTTTGAAACAAGAGTCTCACTAAGTTGCGGAGTGCCTCACTAGGTAGTTGAGGCTGACCAGGAACCCAGATCCTCCAGTCTCAGCCTCCCAAATGCTCGGATTACAAGCGTGCACCACCACACCCAGGCTGGTTTGCTTTTTTTATTAGCCTTTTTTTTTTTACCTGAATTCATGATCTACAATGTGTAATAGTTCTTACTAATTTCTTTTGACTCTTTATCCTGTATACCCTGTTTTATATACTTTTTACTACCACCCCTTAAAATGTGGATTTTTAAAGAAATTCAAAAGAGCTAATACCATAATCAAGACTACAGAGAAGCTTCTTGACTAAAGTCAAACAAAAACTGTGATGTTGACCCTTTTCTTCATTTAGTATAAAGAAGCATGTGTCATGTTGAGGTTTGGAGATGCATAGATTAGTAGCACTGACAGACTTCTTTCTCAGCCCTTTGCTGGGGGAAAGGGTACAGGTTAGTTTCTAGGGCAATTAAAAATTGACTTTTGGGACAAATTATTTCTCACCGTTAGTTGAGACTTACTTGGACGATGTGATGAATTTTGCAAAATTTTTAAACCCCTTTCATCAACAAATAATAAAGATTATTGCTGGGTAATACAAATAGCACAAATCTATAAGCATCTTTCCACATTTGCTTTAGTTAACCCATTATGTCCCATCATCCTATATATAGGACTGTTATAAAAAAAAATGAACAATTGTAGGTTCATCTTGGAAGATGGGACATAATGGGTTAACTGTGGCAGATGAGGGAAATTATTTATACCAAGGCAACTTTACAAAATGTGTTTTTGATTCTTACATAGCTGATTTTTTTGTGTGTTTCAGTACAAATTGAAATATGTGTTTGGCCTGTTGATTATGCCCAACCAAAAAAGCAGCATATAGAACAAGCACACTGTCATGTTTTCAAGCCTGAAGCCCCTTTCTGACATCAAGAAATAGCATGTTACCGCTACGGGATAGTCGTTGTACTTCTGCTATGTATTTCTTGAAAACTTGAGAGCTTACTGTATTCAAGATTGCCTTCAAGTCCCTAGTACTTTATCAATCCAGACACTGCTTATGGACATTTAAGTAACACAACTCAGGTTTTTACTTACAGTGAGGAGAATACACACACATATACATCATTGTCTATGTTTTACTCCTTGTTCCTTGAATGGATGAAACTTTACTATGTGAGCTGAAATATTTTACATTCACATACTCAAGTACAGGCTAAGTAAAACAGGCAGTTGGAAGAAAAATTGGTTATACAATAGATACAAACACCTTTTTTTAAACTTGGTTTTCAGTAGATGGCCTTTGAGCTTGCGTTCACTCTTACTGTGTAGATGATGTGAAGGTATTTTTCAGAACAAAGATCTAAAATAAACCCCTATTGTTTTGTACTTTTAAAAAGCGTGTAACTGTTCCTTTCCTGTTGTTGTTGTTGTTGTTTTACTTACAGATTAGTGTTGTTAATGATAATTTTAACATCAGAAGATAGGTCTTAGTTTATCTGAAGGATAATTATATATGTCTCCATCCAAAGACTGAGTTGAAATTGTATGTTTTGCTTTAATTGCCAGAAGTCCCTATCAGCATGGGGCAAAAGGAATGTGAAAGGGACCTTAGTTGATCAAACATTGAAACTTTATGTAGCAAACTCGTTTGCTATTTACCTTCAGGGTCTGTCATTCTTAATTCACACTGGAGATCAACCTTTCCAAATGATGTGTTATTAGGAGTTTTATCATCAGGCCTTTAGTATTATGATCATTATCATAATAAAAAATGTGAAGCAGCCGGGCGTGGTGGCGCATGCTTGTAATCCCAGCATTTGGGAGGCTGAGACCAGAGGATCCAGGTTCGAGGCCAGCCTCAGCTACTTAGTGAGGCACTCCGCAACTTAGTGAGACCTGGTTTCGATATAAAGAATAAAAAATAGGGCTGGGGATGTAGCTCGGAGGTAGAATGCCCCTGAGTTCAATCCCCAGTACCGCAAAAAAAAAAAAAAAAAA
>PVLC010017280.1:0-24825 GCA_004027655.1 Graphiurus murinus
GCTTGTAATCCCAGCATTCGGGAGGCTGAGACCGGAGGATCCGGGTTCGCGGCCAGCCTCAGCTACCTAGTGAGGCACTCCGCAACTTATCGAGACCTGGTTTCAAATAAAGAATAAAAAATAGGGCTGGGAGTGTAGCTCGGAGGTAGAATGCCCCTGAGTTCAATCCCCAGTACCGCAAAAAAAAAAAAAAAAAAAAAAAAAAAATACAAGTGATCAAAAGAAAAAATTCTGCTAAACTATGAAATGTCATTTATTTACTTACTTACTTATTTATTTATTTATTTATTTATTTATTTATTCTGGTACTGGGGACTGATCCCAGGGCATTCTACCTCCAAGCTGCACCCCCAGCCCTTTTTTTTTTATTCTTTATTTTGAAACAGGGTCTCATTAAATTGCAGAGTGCCTCAGTAGGTAGCTGAGGGTGGCCGGGAACCTGGATCCTCCGGTCTCAGTCTCCCAAACGCAGGGACTACAAGCGTACGCCATCACGCCCGGCTCCAACCAGATTTTCTTATTTCTTATTTGGAAACAGTGTCTTGCTAGGTTGATGAGAGTGTCACTACTTGCTGAGGTTCTCCTCAAACCTGCGATCCTCCTGTCTCAGCCTCCCAAGTACTGGGATTACATGCATGCACCACCACACCCAGCCTTTTTAAATTCTTTATTTTAAAACAAGGTCTCACTAAGTTGTGGAGGCCTCACTAAGTAGCTGAGGCTGGCTGCAAACCTGCGATCCTCCTGGTCTCAGCCTCCCAAGTACTCGGCACTCCCAAGTGTGTGCCATCACTGCAGCCCAAACCAATCTTTGAGGCCCATATCAAGTTCTATCTCCATCACATAAAGACATGAGCTCTCATACTTGTTTTTCATACTTCAAAGCCCAACACTTTTAGCCCAGTGTGATGGCACACGCCTGTAATCCCAGTACTTGGGAGACTGAGACAGGAGGATCGCAGGTTCGTGGCCAGCCTCAGCTGCTTAGTGAGATCTTATTTCCAAATAAAATAGGAGCCGAGTGTGGTGGCGCATGCTTGTAATCCCAGCATTTGGGAGGCTGAGACCGGAGGATCCGGGTTCGCGGCCAGCCTCAGCTACTTAGACCCTCCGCAACTTAGTGAGACCCTGTTTCAAAATAAAGAATAAAAAATAGGGCTGGGGGTATAGCTCGGAGGTAGAATGCCCAAGTTCAATCCCCAGTACCAAAATAAATAAATAAATAAATAAATAAATAAATAAATAAATAAAAATAAATAAATAAATAAAATAAAATAGGGCTAGGAGTGTAGCTCAGGTAGAATGCCCCTGGGTTAAATCCCAGTACCACAAAAAAACAAACAACAAAAACAAACCAACTCAACACTTAAGTAAAACTTGTATATGTAGATATATAGTTGTGGGTGTCATGAAATTGTTTCATGGATGTAAGCCTTATCTCTCCAACATAAGCATCCTTCTAAGACAGGTGAGTACTTTCAGAATCTAGCAAAGGCTGAGCTGAGCACTAAGCAGCATTTGGTGCTCACAACACAGAAATACATCTCTTCTTTTCATCTATAGATAACACCTCTCCCCATATCTTTATAGTTGCTCTTCACCAAAGCCTTCAGATGCTTCTCTTAGACAAACCTCTCATTTACTTCCAACACATAACTCATGCTAATATCCATACCTAAAATAACTTTCTCCCACTTCACTACTTCACATTCTTCTAGTGGGTGTCACTATGTAGAGACTGTATCAGGTTACCACCTTCTGTATATAGATTTCTTTATAATATCCAAAGCCTTTTACACATATTATCTGATTTTTGCAATTCTATGAGATAAAGAGAGAGTTAATATCACTATATTACAAATAAAAACAGGATGATTTTCCAGTTATAAAGTCTGCCCAGCCAGGCGTGGTGGCACACGCTTGTAATCCCAGTACTTGAGAGGCTGAGACTGGAGGATCTGGGTTTGTGGCCAACCTCAGCTACTTAGTGAGGCTCTCCGCAACTTAGTTAGACTCTGTTTCAAAATAAAGACTAAAAAATAGGTCTAGGGGTGTAGCTCAGAGATAGAATGCCCCTCGGTTCAATCTCCAGTACCGCAAAAAAAAAAAAAAAAAAGAGGAAGAGTTGAGTGTTGCACCCAAGCAAAAATATATGAGTTTTGCCGGACGTGGTGGTGCACGCCTATAATTCCAGTACTTGAGAGGCTAAGACAGGAGGATCATAGATTAGAAGCCAGGCTCAACAATTCAGTGAGACTCTCAGCAACTTAATGAGACCATTTCCAAAGAAAAAATAAAATAGGGCTGGGGGGAGGGGACTTGGAGGTAGAATGTCCCTAGGTTTAAAAAGAAACAAAAAAATTGAATACCTGAATTTTAATTCTGTGTGTGTGTGTGTGTGTGTGTGTGTGTGTGTGTGTGTGTGTGTGTTTTACTGGGGATTGAACCCAGAGGCATTCTACCTTCAAGCTACACCCCCAGCCTGATTTTATTCTTATTTGGAAACAGAGTCTCGCTAGGTAGATGAGAGTCTCACTATTTTGCTGAGCCTGTCCTTGAACCTGTGATCCTCCTGTTCAGTACTGGGATTACAAGCATGCACACCATCCCCGGCCCTTAATTTTAATTCTTGGTCTTGTGCTCTACAAAGGTTTTCAGTACCTGTGTCTGCAGTAAGAAATAACAAACCACCCATACATGGTGGCACACTGGGATTACAGCTGTAATCCCTGTACTTGGAAGGCTGAGACAGGAAGACTGTAGGTTTCAAGCCAGCCTCAGCAACTTAGAAACTCTCAGAAACTTAGTGAGAAAAAAAAAAAAAAAAAAACCTTAGTGAGAATCTGTTTCCATATAAAAAATAAAATAGGGCTGAGGGTGTAGCTTAGAAGTAGAATGCCCCTGGGTTCAATCCCTAGCACGCACCCCCCCCCACACACACAAAAACACATACATACATAAATAAATAGCCTACTATTTAAATCATACTTCTGATCAATCAAAACTTTATCATGTGCACAGGCATGGTCGTGTACGCTTGTAATCTCAGTACTTGGGAGGCTGAGACAGAAGGATTGCAGGTTCGAGGCCAGCCTCAGCTACTTAATGAGGCCCTCCACAATTTAGTGAGATCCTGTTTCAAAATAAAGAATAAAAAATAGAGATAGGGGTATAGCTCAGAGGTAAAATGCCCCTGGGTTCAATCCCCAGTACCACAAAAACAAAAAAAAATATATTATATTCCTGAGGAAAAGAGACCCTTCAGGTATGTGAATTACCACTTTTTCCTATTCAAAAGGTTCTCTGGTCTCAAACATTTTTTGTTGTTGTTGTTGTTTAAACACCTCTGGGCTAGATATTTTGAGTCAAAGGGAAAGACATTCTGGATTTGCATTCTCCACAGAGTAAATTAACAAATTTAAAGCTGTGAATGCTTCACAGAGTTTGGTCTCAGTTAGGATCCTAGACTTTCCAACTGTTCTCTAATTCTACTCAAGAAAAAATAATCACATTGTTCATACTCAAGTGACAGTAGGAGAAATACAACTATAGGTAAGGGACTACTGAGATCAAACATTTTAGCCACAAAATCAGTGTTGGGCACTAAAGTCTATGCTTAAAATACTAATGCTTTGGTATTCACCAAATTAAAGAGCAAATAATATAGAAAAATAGCACCTAAACCGGGAGTGGTAGTGTAGGCTTGTAATACTGAGACAAGAGGAGCCGGGTGTGGTGGCGCATGCTTGTAATCCCAGCATTTGGGAGGCTGAGACCAGAGGATCCGGGTTCGTGGCCAGCATCAGCTGCTTAGTGAGGCCCTCCGCAACTTAGTGAGACCTGGTTTCAAAATAAAGAATACAAAATAGGGCTGGGGGTGTAGCTCGAAGGTAGAACGCTCCTGAGTTCAATCTCCAGTACCGCAAAAAAAAAAAAAAAAAAAAAAAAAAAAAAAAAAAAAAAAAAAACTGAGACAAGAGAATCGCAGGTTCAAGGACAGACTCTTCATGTAGTGAGACTCTCATCAATGTAGGGAGACCCTGTTTCAAAACAACAAAAAGTAGGTTTGGGGGTGTAGCCTGGAGGTAGAAGGCTCCTGGGTTCAATCCCCAGTGCCACAAAAAAAAAAAAAAAAGAAAGAAAGAAAAAAGCACCTAAAAGCACAGCCTAAAAATAATGGAGAACAGAAATATATTAATCAACTAAAATATTACATTCTTTGCATCTCAGAATTCACCTAATTATACTATATCTGTAATAAGAAAAATGGTAAATATCACCCTGAAACCTCCCCCCACAAATCTCTAAATACTTAATCAATCATGTAAGTTTAAGACTTTGCAGAGCACTGTTTGATGGACAGGTATCCAGCATATGACCATATAGTCAAATATTCACAAAATCATAAGTCTTAGAAAACAAATCACAGCTAATCTAATCAAGCTTTCTATATAGTACAAGGCAGTTTTTTTTTTTTTTTTGCGGTACTGGGGATTGAACTCAGGGGCATTCTACCTCCGAGCTATTCCCCCAGCCCTATTTTTTATTCTTTATTTTGAAACTGAGTCTCACTAAGTTGCGGAGTGCCTCACTAGGTAGCTGAGGCTGGCCTCGAACCCTGATCCTCCGGTTTCAGCCTCCCGAATGCTGGGATTACAAGTGTGCGCCACCAAGCCCGGCTCTACAAGGCAGTTTTTTATAGTCCAGTTTCTCTGACAGATGGACATCCAAACTTGACCATCAGTAGGTAATGAAGCAAATCATTCCATTACCATACAACTCTAAACTATGCATGTGTGTGCACATGCTTGTGTACATATACACATTCTATTTCATAGGGCCAAAAAACAGGACTATTTGTTTCAAAAAAGCAGCCTTACATATCTTATATATCCAGACAGTTGTCACACTTTTTCTTGTTTCCCTTTAACAATAAAAATCTCCTCTTTAATTACTGCCAGTGTAAAATATTTTCCACACACTTCATCCCAGGAATCTTTCTTGATATGCTTGCCAGTTTGTCAATGCCCCAATTAAAATGTGGTACCCAGTACTCTGCACGCCATTGCAGAAGCTGTATGACAAGTATTCTCCTCTCAGTTCATATTAAGCCAATAAATTCCCATTTTCACAAGTCCTGCTGCCAAGCCAGGTTTTTCATCCTGTAGTTATATAATTTCCCTCTAAGGAAACTCAATTCTATCTCCTCTCATATTAGCACCACCTCCCAGTTGTGTCCGATCTTTGAATTCAGTAAACAAGTTCTTCAGCATGTTATCTAAACAAAAGTTACACAGGAATCTATCAAGGATAGAATCCCATACCAAAATGTCAGAGACTGCAACTGATGTGGACAATCAACACTTTTCATCTAATTGTGTGACCAGTTCCAAGCCCTTCAGAAATCATGACTAGAAATACTGAAATCAGGATACATTGTGTTAGCCATGCATGGTGGCGCACGCTTGTAATCCCAGTACTTGGGAGGTTGAGACCAGAGGATCTGGATTTGTGGCCAGCCTCAGCTACTTAGTGAGGCCCTCGCAACTTAGTGAGACCCTGTTTCAAAATAAAGAAAAAAAAAAAAAAAAAAAAAGGACTGGAGTGGAGCTGTAGCTGGGAGGTAGAATGCTCCCAGGTTCCATTCCCAGTACTGCAAAAAAAAAAAAAAGATACAGTGTGTTGACCTTCCTTAGTATGTTCATGGGGGAAAAACTAATGAAAGAAGATATGTTGAACCTAGTTTCTTCATGACCCCATACTGGCTCCCAAAGATCCTAGAACTCTTGATAATTCGTTAGAGGGCTTTATTAAGGATAGTTACCAAGCTCATTCGTCTGAAGTTTAGGACTTTTTTTTTTTTTTTTTCGGTATTGGGGATTGAACTCAGGGGCATTCTACCTCCGAGCCACATCCCCAGTCCTATTTTTTATTCTTTATTTTGAAACAGGGTCTCACTAAGTTGCAGAGGGCCTCACTAAGTAACTGAGGTAGGCCACAAATCCAGATCCTCTGGTCTCAACCTCTCAAGTACTGGGATCACAAGCGTGCTCCACCACACCCGGCTGAAGTTTAGGATGTTTGAAAAATTGAGGTGTTTATTTATTCATGCTCAGTTTCCTGGTACTTTTTCCATGCTGTATAATTTCTGAGTTACTACTGATATTGGCCTAAAACCAAAAGTTCCTTCTGATCCCAGGATAGCAATCATCTATATCATCCTGACTTCTAGAAAAAAACAAAAGCAAAAAAACAACCAGCGAACGTTTTCCTCACTGGTTAACATAAATAGAATGAAGAAATTCAGCCTTTTTTCTGCTCTCTCCTCACCATTACCCAATTTTACTCAAACAATGAGTATCTCTCTTCCTTTAATGTAAAGTCTTATAAGTTGTTTATATGCGTGTGTGTGTGTGTGTGTGTGTGTGTGTGTGTGTGTTTGTACTTTTTTTTCCCCTTTTTTGCAGAACTGGGGGTTGAATCCAAGGGCATTCTACCTCTGAGCTATACCCCCAGTCCTATTTTTAATTCTTTATTTTGAAACAGGGTCTAAGTTGCAGAGGGCCTCACTAAGTAGCTGAGGCTGGCTGTGAACCGGGATCCTCCAGTCTCAGTCTTCCAAGTACTGTGATTACAAGCATGTGCCACCACGCCTGGCTTATTCTTTATTTTTGAAACAGCGTCTCACTAAGTTGTGGAGGGCCTAAGTAGCTGAGTCTGGCAGCAAACCTGGATCCTCCTGTCTCAGCCTCTCAAGTACTGGGATTACATGCATGCGCCACTACATCCAGCTCCCCATTCCTATTTTTCAGTCTTTACTTTGACACAGGGTCTTACTAACTTGCGGAGGGCCTCACTAAGTAGCTGAGGCTGGCTGCGAACCCATGATCCTCCTGTCTCAGCCTCCCAAGTACTGGGATCACAAGCATGCTCCAGTACGCCCAGTTTAAAAAATATTTTTAAAATACTTTAAAGATACTTTAAAAAATATTTTTAAAAACATTTTGGAGCCGGGCGTGGTGGCGCACGCTTATAATCCCAGCATTCGGGAGGCTGAGACCGGAGGATCCGGGTTCGTGGCCAGCCTCAGCTACCTAGTGAGGCCCTCCGCAACTTAGTGAGACTCGGTTTCAAAATAAAGAATAAAAAATAGGGCTGGGGGTGTAGCTCAGAGGTAGAATGCCCCTGAGTTCAATCCCCAGTACCGCAAAAAAAAAAAAAAAAACCTGACTGTAGCCGGGCATGGTGGCACACTCGTGTAATCCCAGCATTTGGGAGGCTGAGACTGGAGGATATGGGTTCAAGGCCAGCCTCAGCTACCTAGTGAGGCACTCCCGGCTGTGTTTTCATTCTTAACCCTATGACCCTCCTCCTATCTTTCACACACAGTATTATAAGATCTGAGCTTAGCATGGAGGTCTACAGGTAATCACAATAGTTTCAATTGATTTCTTTTACCAGTTTAGATCATAATTGTCTATCGGTACCACAAATTGTAGTTAGACAAGACCTTAACTGCAGAATCAGTATTTCAATTTTCAAAATCACCTATTCTTTTATGTGCATATGAGATACAAAAGAGTAAAAAACAACCTTTATCTGTGGACTTACCCTTATAGCTTCTTATTAGAATGAACAATGATAGCACTAGAATCACAAATGACTTTATTTATTTATTTGGTTGGTTTTTTTCCTGCGGTACTGGGGATTGAACCCAGGGGCATTCTACCTCCGAGCTACACCCCCAGCCCTATTTTTTATTCTTTATTTTGAGATAGAGTCTCACTAAGTTGCGGAGGCCTCACTAGGTAGCTGAGGCTGGCCGTGAACTCAGATCTTCCAGTCTCAGCCTCCCAAATGCTGGGATTACAAGCATGCACCACCATGCCCGGCTGTCGAGTTTTGAAACAGAGTCTCACTAAGTTGCAGAGGGCCTCACTAAGTAGCTGAGGCTGGACGCGAACCCCAATCTTCTCATCTCAGCCTCCCAAGAACTGGTATTACAAGCCTGTGCCACTATGCCTGGCTAAGATTTTTTTGTGTGTGTGGTACTGGGGATTGAACCCAGAGGCATTCTATCTTCAAGCTATACCCCCATCCTGATTTTATTTCTTATTTGGAAACAGGGTCTCGCTAGGTTGACAAGAGTCCAGGCTGTCCTCCTTTCTAAGCCTTCCAAATACTGGGATTACAAGTGTGTGCCACCATGCCTGGCATCCCTATTCAATTTCTGAACTTCAGCTACATTTTCTTATTTGCTAGCAAAAAAATTTGGATAACAAACTCAGAAATACAGTGAAAAGGAAACTGGAACAGAAGTCAAGATTATAGCCCTCACTTTGTCACAAAATACAAGAAAGTCATTCAATCTTTCTGGGCTTCAGTGTCTTCATTTCTAAAATAGGGCAAAGGAATGAGGGTGGGAGGAAGAGGCTAAGTTGCCTTAGTAACTACAATTTCATTAAGCCTTCATCTCACCACATATTTATATAAGCAATTTGTGTTTCAACAGATTTCTTTGACATAATTTGCTCATTCAATAGGTAGTAAAATGACCTGTGTCATGAACATTCCAGATCAGAAGAGTACAAAGAACACATATAGATGTATCAGTCTAGGTTTCCCTTTTTACTATCCTTAATGTATCATTTTCCAAATATGCAATGGATTACTGGAGAACCTGACCCATATTTCTGTTTTCAGTTATAAGAATAAAATAAAATGCCTTTAGAAATAGATGTTGGAGCCGAGGATGGTGGTGCACACCTGTAATCTCAGTACTTGGGAGGCTGAGACAGGAGGATAGCAGGTTCAAGTACACCCTCAGCAAGTAGTGAAACGCTCAACCTAGTGAGACCCTGTTTGAAAACAAAAATAAGAGTTGAGGGTATAGTTTGGAGGTAGAATGTCCCTGGGTTCAATTCCCAGTAGCACATGAAAATAAATAAAAATAAAAAATAAAAGCTGGGCATGGGGGTGCACGCTTGTAATCCCAGTATTTGGGAGGCTGAGACCAGAGGAGCCAGGTTCGCGGCCAGCCTCAGCTACTTAGTGAGGCACTCTGCAACTTAGTGAGACCCTGTTTCAAAATAAAGAATAAAAAATCGGGCTGGGAGTGTAGCTCAGAGGTAGAATGCCCCTGGGTTCAATCCCTAGTACCACAAAAGAATAAATAAATTAAATAAAGCAGTAATATCAAAAGGTTACAACTTGGAAGCTATAATCTCTAAGAGCCTTTCCAATTAAAATGCTATCACTTAGCCAGGCGTGGTGGCACACGCTTGTAATCCCAGCATTTGGGAGGCTGAGACCGGAGGATCCGGGTTCGAGGCCAGCCTCAGTTACCTAGTGAGGCCCTCCACAACTTAGTGAGACCTGGTTTCAAAATAAAGAATAAAAAATAGGGCTGGGGGTGTAGCTCAGAGGTAGAATGCCCCTGGGTTCAATCCCTAGTACCACCAAAAAAAAAAGAAAAAAAAAAACCTACCATAAAAAAAAAAAAAAGTTATTTCCAGCTGGGCGTATGGCACACTGAGCCTAGTACTTAGCTACTTAGTGAGGCCCTCTACAACTTAGTGAGACTCTGTTTCAAAAAGAAGAATTAGCCGGGCATGGTGGCCCATGCTTGTAATCCCAACATTTGGGAGGCTGAGACCAGAGGATCCGGGTTCGCAGCCAGCCTCAGCTACCTAGTGAGGCACTCTTCAACTCAGAAAGACCCTGTTTCAAAAGTAAAAAATAGGGCTGGGAGTATAGCTCAGAGGTAGAATGCCCCCTAGTTCAATCCCCAGTACCAAAAAAAAAAAAAAAAAAAAATTAAAATATAGGGCTGGGGAAGTATCTCAGAGTTAAAATGCCCTTGTGTTCAATCCCTAGTACCATTAAAAAAAAAAAAAAAGATATGATATTACAATTGTTCTCTCCCTCCTAAAGAAGGTAAAATACTTGGTGTTCTACTTTTTTGGTTTTTTTTTGTGGTACTGGGGATTAACCCAGGGGCATTCTACCTCTAAGACTTAGTGAGACCCTGTTTCAAAATAAAGAATTTGGGGGAAAAAAAAATGTAGGGCTGCCAGTTGTGGCGGCACACGCTTGTAACCCCAGCATTTGGGAGGCTGAGACTGCAGGATCCGGGTTCATGGCCAGCCTCAGCTGCTTAGTGAAGCCCTCCCCAACTTAGTGAGACCTTGTTTCAAAATAAAGAATAAAAAACAGGACTGTAGCTCGGAGACAGAATGCACCCAGGTTCCATCCCCAGTACCACAAAAAAAAAAAAAAAAAAAAAAAAAATGTAGGGCTGAGGGTGAAGCTCAGAGGTAGAATGCCCATGGGTTCAATCCCCAGTATTGCAAAAAAGAAAAAATAGTTTTTATTTACAGTGAAACCCATTCTTTGAGGCATATATGCAGCTCAGCATCCACCTAGTTCATATTCTGCCTTCTACTGATGATCAGAGAGTTTGAAAATCACCTGGAAAATTTGAAAGGCAAATCCCTTTACCCAACATTTCCAAATTAATAGTCATAGCCGGGTGTGGTGGTGCACACTTGTAATCCCAGTATTTGGGAGACTGAGATTGGAGGATCTCAGGTTCCCAGCCAGCCTCAGCTATATAGTGAGGCTTTCCAGAATTTAGTGAGACCCTGTTTCAAAATAAGGAATAAAAGAGCTGGGGTGTAGCTCAGAGATAGAATGCCCCTAGGTTCAATCCCCAGTACCACAAAAAAAAAAAAAAAAATTAATAGTCATAGAAGCAGGATCTTGTGTTTGTTTTTGTAATACTGGGGATTAAATCTAGTGGCCTTCTACCTCTGAGCTACACCCATTTTTTATTCTTTATTTTTGAAACAAGGTCTAACTAAGTTGCAGAGGGCCTCACTAAGTGGCTGAGGCTGGCTGTGAATCTGCAACCTCTGGTTTTAGCCATCCCAAGTACTGGGATTACAAACGTGCACCACTACGCCCAGCTCAGCATCTTGTATTTGTAATACCCCACTCAAGTGAATTTGAATTGGGAGGTTAGAACATTGGCTAACCCTCACAATAGGTGAGGGGAAAGAAACCTCTGGACTGTAACAGATGTTAATTAGAGAGCAGAAGAATTGACAATTTCTAACCTAAATTATAAATTGCTCAATTCTCTTAATTAACCACAACTCACTCACTAATGCAAGATGAAATGTAAGTGAAATAACTTCTGCTCTGACAATGTAAACTGTCATTCAGTTTACCAAAAACAGATACTTTTCTTTCTTTTTTTTTTTTTTTGCAGTACTGGGGATTGAACTCTGAGGCATTCCAAGCTACACCCCTAGTCCTATTTTTTATTCTTTTTTTTTTTCTTTCTGCGGTACCTAGGATTGAACGTAGGGTATTCCACCTCCGAGCTACACCCTCAATCCTATTTTTTATTCTTTATTTTGAAACAGAGTCTCACTAAGTTGTGGAAGGCCTCACTAAGTAGCTGAGGCTGGCTGCGAACCCAGATCCTCCGGTCTCAGCCTCCCAAGTACTGGGATTATAAGCATGCACCACCATGCCCAGCAACATTTTTCTGAAATACTCTAGAGTTATCACTAGCACTTAGAAAAAAAAGTAGGAACAGCTGGGGGCCATGTCCCACACTTGTAATACCAACAACTAGAGAGGCTGAGGCAGGAGGATTGAAAATTGCAGGCCAGCCGGGTGTCCCAGCATTTGAGAGGCTGAGACCAGAGGATTCGGGTTCATGGCCAGCCTCAGCTACCTAGTGAGGCACTCTGCAACTTAGTGAGACCCTGTTTCAAAATAAAGAATAAAAAAATAGGGCTAAGAGTATATAGCTCAGAGGTAGAATGCCCCTGAGTTCAATCCCCAGTACCGCAAAAAAAAAAAAAAAAAAAAGTTCCAGGCCAGCCTGGGCAGTTTAGCAAGACTGTTTCAAAATAAAAAAAATTAAAAGACTAGGGATGTATATAGCTCAGGGTTAAAGTGCCTCTGGGTTCAAGCCACACATTGGTGGGTGGGAGGGGGAGCAAATAAAAGAAAAGGTAAAGAGTAGGAACAAAGTAACTTACGGATTATAAACCAGAGAATTGCTTATATGATTGTGCTGTAATAGTTTTAGAAGGAAAAGTATCACATTCAATATACTGGCAAGATTACTGAGCTACTAACCATGTGTGACTACTTAAAATAAAATTTCAAATTAGGTTCTTTGATTGCACTAGCCACATTTTAACTACTCAATAGCTACACATAGCTAGTGGCTAACATCTTAGGATAGAAAGAGAACATTTCCAACATCACAGAAAGTTCTATTGCATAGCACTGGTCTAGAAGTAGTAAGTATCTAGATAAAAATTGCAATCTAGGTTCTCTTGAATCAGTAGTCTCTACCTGTAATTCACAATTTTCCGTGTGTACATCTACTTCAGGTATTAACTGTAAAAGAATGCTAGTATAATTTTTCTATAACTTGTTTCAAGAAAGGTAATTCAAAAACAACAAGCTTATTTCAGATTACCAAAATAAAAGTATTTAATTAACAAGTTATGAAAATATCAAGGGCACTTAAAGCACAACTAAGTTTTACGAAATCAGAATGGGGGGAGGGGACAGTGTGCATGTATGTCATTGTCAACATGATTTACATTATGATGTGAGACTATATTGCACCAATAAAAGCACATTTAAAAAGAGAATCAGGCCGGGCGTGGTGGCGCACACTTGTAATCCCAGCATTTGAGAGGCTGAGACCGGAGGATCTGGGTTCCCAGCCAGCCTCAGCTACCTAGTGAGGCACTCTGAAATTGAGTGAGACTCTGTTTCAAAATAAAGAATAAAAAATAGGGCTGAGGGTGTAGCTCGGAGGTGGAATGTCCCTGAGTTTAATCCCCAGTACCGGGGGGGAAAAAAAATCAGAATCAATGAAAAGTATTTAATTACTAGAAATCAGAAAATATTAGCTACAATAGAACTGGTCTCAAAAAGATTAAACTAGGACTAGTTTCCCAAGTACTTCAGAAGCACCTATATACACCTAACAAATAACAACTGCTTTTATAATTGGTTTAATAATGAATTTACCACCATTAGTGGTAGACATTTCACTGTCTACATTTTTAATTGTTTTCCATCAACCTCACATTAAACATCTATAAATAATATAATGACCTTAAGATTTACTTAAGTAAAAATTTTTATGTGAAAGTCTATTAATTCACAATCTGGGCAAATCCCAACTGTAGCAAAAAGTAGACATAAAAGTTAATGGAACAATTAGCAACTTAAAATTTAATCCCTTAACTGCAACAATATCTAGTTTAAAACAATCCAATGCAATAAAGTACCGGCAACAAGATGCTGAAGCTTCAGTAATAATTTCCAATTAAAAAAAAAAGTTAGCCTTATTATACAGAACTAAAACTTCAAAAGATCACAATTACATGCCAATTCAATTTAAACTATTTTCCCTAAAGAAGAGATGAACATCATTTTGACTAGACTTCTTTCTGAAGAGTTAAAATATACTCAAATATGATCTTTAAATTACAGAAGACAATTATAATTCTAATAAAAAATTTTATTCTACAGAAGAATTTTTAAAACTAACAAATTTAACACATGAACCCAATACTAAAAGCTACAAAAGTAGAGGTCACAAAGATTACTATAGTTACAGTTGTTGGTATATTTTTGTTTGGTTTTGATTCCTTATGATTATGTTTACTTCAGAGATTTGTAGCAAATCTAAGAGTTGGCAGAGAAAAGCAACAATTGTTACTAAAAAACTTCTTAAACAGAAAAGAAGTTGTAACTTACCTGCAACACTAGTGATTGTAACTGGAACTCCCTGCACTTGAACGCCTGCAGCACCCAGGTTGGCAACACTCACTGTCTGAAGGTTAGGCACTGATGCAAGCTGGGCAGTATTCAAAGTTATTGGGGCACCAGCGACAGCCACAGGAGCAATCTGAGCAAGAGTTGTGCCACCACTTGAAGACACTGGGGTGATGGTTAATTGTTGGGATAACCCAGCATTTTGAACTTGCAAATTTGAAAGACTCTGAATATTCTGAACCTGTACAGTTTGCCAACTGATTTGCCCTGAAGGTGTTAAAGTTGGAGCCCTGATAAGCACCTGAGTCGGATTTACTGCTTGAAGTTGAACATTCTGCAAAGGCTGCTGCTGGATGGTCTGAATTGTCTGCCCTGACTGGAGTTGAAATGACTGTGGTGGAATAGCCTGAATAATCTGTTGCTGAGGCTGTTGGATCTGGATCTGTTGTAGGATAGGCTGGCCTACAATTTGCACTTGCTGAAGAGAATTTGATTGATCCTGTGCATTCTGTATTCCATTAGGCTGAAGCTGACTGGAGCTCTGGGCTTCAGACTCAGTAGCAGCAGGTGTTTGAGATTCTTCAATAGTGCGTTCAGAACTACTGGCTGATGTGCTTGCGTACTGGCCCGTATCTGCTGAGCTCACTAATGTGTCACTGCTTGTCAGAGATGTTGAAGCGGTGGTTGTGCAGGTAGTGGAGGAGGAGGGTGATTCCGGCATAGTACTGGCAGAAGCAGTGGTGGTGGTGGGTGTGGACACTAACTGATTCCCATTGGAAGTCCCACTATCAGTAGTAGTAGCAGGCTGGCCAACTTGTCCAGTCCCTCCTCCCGCTGTCACATTGTTTATCACTGGCAAAGCTAAAGTCACTCCTCCAATGTTAATTGGTAGAGTTGTTACAACTTGAGCCTGAGTACCAGGAAGGGTCTGTAATTGCAGTGGTATTGAAACACCAGGTCTAATTTGGACTGGAACTGTCTGATTTGCCAGGTTTTGAGCAAGAATATTCCCAGAAGCTGTCCTATTAGCAGCTGTGAGTATAGCTTGATTATTACCTGCAGAAATTAGCTGAATCTGACCCTGCAAATCCTGTAGAGATGAACTACTAGTTGGATTGATTTGAATTTGCTGACCTTCCACAGTCTGAAGTTGTGGAATCACTTGGTACTGTACACTGCCACTTGGATTTTGTACTTGTATGACTTGAAATTGACCAGGGGTGGAAGAATTACCTGATTTATTTTTTGTAGGAGATGCACTCCCGTTATTACTGCTGGAAGAACTAGATGAACTAGAAGCTGGTTGAGAAACGTTATTTTCTTTTGAAGCAGGAGGAGTGGAGGCAACAAGTTGCCAAGCATTTCCAGCAAGTTGAGTTGTTACCAGCTCTAGCTGTTGTGGTTGATTTTGAAGCTGCACCAATCCTTGGCTTGGGTCTATAATAATTTGTTGCTGTCCAGTTGCTTGATTTTCACCAGGAGTCCCTATTTTGCTGCAAGTAGCTGCCAGTAAAGCCAGAGGAGAGGGCTGAGAGTCCTACCCAAAACGGGATGGTAAAGGAGAAGGGGGGGAAAAAAAGTGGGCGGATTTAGTGGAGGCCAGTAGCTGGGAGGGGGCTATTTATTTTGACAGCTCTACATATCAGAAGTTACTCAGGAAGTGGCAGATATAAAAAAGAAATATGAACAAAAACACATAAGAACTATATGAATATGGAAGCAGAACCTGTAATACAAAGTTTAAATTTAAAAATGTCTAACAAACTTTCCTAAAGTGTTATTCTCTTAAATTTGAAATGCCCTTGGGAAAATACACACCGTTTTCTTAGGGTCTAAATTCCTGATGTAATTTTAAACAAGGTTATACTTTCAAATGTGAAATCTTCATGAATTTACAATTTAAGTTTCTCACTCTCTGAAAGATGCTTTTGAGTGAATGAACATTTTTATTTTGGTCTTTACTTCTGGACATTTAAAGGGCATAACTCCCTCTCTCCCCTGTTTCGTGATATATTTTTTTTTGTATGTTTGCTTTTACCTGGGAGCCTGAGGTTTTAGTTTTTTTATTGTTATTCTCTGGCTCAGAGGTTTTCCCTCCTTCTGTAGCCATCGCCGCTGCTGCCGCCGCCTCCTCCTCCTCCTCCTTCTTCTGATCTGCAACAAACACCCCCCCATACATACACACACACACACACACACACACACACAACAGGTTATTAGGATTATTATTATTCGTCTTTCCCCCTCTCCCCCCTCCCCTCGAACATTAATCTCCATAAACCCGCGATCCGTGCACACCGGCAGGGGGTGGGGGAGAAGGAGGGAAGGGAGGAGGGGGATAACACAAAACGTGGTTTGAAACCCGACCCATCGGCTCCAGAGCAACACCCAGAAGGAGGTTGTTCTCGCTCAGACATTAAGACAAAACACAACCCTCCTTCCCTCCCCGATTCCCTCCCTCTCTCTCCTCCTCCCCTTAAAGCATCTCAGCGGCCCCGGGGGAGGGGGGAGAACCGAGCAGGGTCTGGGGAGGAGGGAGGGAGGGAGGCGGTGAAGGAGACCGAGGGGGGTGGAGAATACGTACCGCTCATCCCGCATTAACAGGACAAACCCTCAGACGGAGACACTGGGATAGAGGTGGGTGGGGGTGGGGGCGAGGCGGGAGGAGAGGCCGGTCCCGCCCGCCCGCGGTGGCTCGGAGGAGGCTGTAGCTGGCACAGGCTCTGCCTCTTTTTCCGCGAATGGCCGCCGCTGGGCTGTGGCGTAGCAGCTCCTCTCTCCGCCCGAGCCCGGCTGACTCGCCCTTGATTGACAGCGGCGGCGCGCGGCGCGGGCGGCGGCGCGGGCGGGGGCGGGGCCAGGGCGGCGCGAGCCCGGCGACTCCCCACCCCCCTCGGCCTCTCTCCGCCGGAGCCGCCGACTCTCCACCCCTTCCCCCAGCGGATTGGCCGCCGACCTGCCGGGGGCCGGGGCGCTGGGGCCGCCTCCTCTCCACCCCCTTTCCCGGGGTGATTCTTCCAGCCGCGGTTCTTGGCCTCCCTCGGCTCCTCGCGCGCTCTTCTCTCGGCGTTCTAGCTCAGGCGCGCTGCCGGTCGGCCCTCCATACAGCCAAACTTGTTGTCTCAGGATATCCCGCCCCCTACTCATTTCCCAGCGCCCTCCACTCAAAACCCTGCTCCCGCATCCCTCCAAATGGCCACGAAAGGACAAAATGGGGCTCGAGGTCAGGGGAGGCGAGAGGGATGGGCGCGGGAGCGCGCAGACCCCGGGTGGCTCGGCGCGCCGGGCGAACTGCCCGCTGCCCCCGCGCTGCGAGCATGGCTTTCCTGAGGCGCATCCGGACCCGGGCGCCCTTTTTCCCTGGCTCGCTTCCCATTGGCTGAGCCCCTGCTGACGCGCGCTGAGTGGTGGGAGAAAGGGGGCGGGCCGCTGCCGCAAAGGCTGCCGGGCCTCGTAGTTTCGGCCCCCGCGGCTGCCCCTCGGAGGTGCCGCCCCCGACCGAGGCTGGGCTGCGAGCGGAAAGCAGCCCGAGGGGGCGGCGCAGGGCGTGGCCGGGCCGAGTGGGAGTTGAGCTGCGCCAGGGGGAGGGGGAAGGGGTGTTGTTTGCCTGGGCCTATCCGCCGCGCGGGGCTGCCCAGCCCGCCCTGGCCGCCGCCTCCTCGGCTGCAAGCCGCTCCCCGCGGGCGAGCTCACACCCGGAGCGCTCGGCGATTGAGCGGGCGGCGGCGTGGGGAGGCGGGGTTTGCTGTCCTCCGGGTTTGAATGAACCCGGCTTCTCGAAGCAGCGCCTTCGCCATGCCTTTCTTTTCTCACCTTCCCCCTTCAGGCCTTTCCTTGTGAGTCTGAGGCCTGTTTTCCACCGAGAAGGAGCTTCCATTTTTATTTGTGTCCTGGCCGGCTGCTGGTGCACAGCAGTGGCCGGAGCCCGTGTGGTTGGTGGACTTAAGACTCTTAGGGGTCTCACAAGGTTTCCCTGATGAAGAAAGCCCTGCTCCCTGTCGGTCAACCCTGCTTATAGTTTTAGTACAAGCTAGCTGCACAAAGCTTATTATCAAATGCATTAAAGCAGTCTCCTGCTTCCAGGTTTCCTCCAAAGTTCTGAAGTCAAGATGCTAAGGAACATAAGCAAAGGTGGAAGTGAATCCCTAATGTAAATATTGGTCTTGGAGACAAGACACCCTTACACACCCGGCCTTAAAAGCACCCACTTTCTTCTTACCGGGGCTGCATATGCAGCCTAGAGCGTTTTTGTCTTCTGCCTGAGGTCTGACATATTGCAAGGGTGAGGAGGTCCCAGGTGCTGTATTTGAGTGGCATTTCCCTTGCTTGTTAAAGTAATTGTAACATCGGCTGATGACATGACAAAGCGGTGCAGCAAGACAAAGCAATTCGAATAAAGAATTACATAGTATCTAGTATCGTCTACTCCATCTTATAAAATGAGCTTAAGATACTTGAGTAACCTGCGCGCGCGTGCGCGCGCGTAAACACACACACACACACACACTCCAACGTGTACAATATAGAAAGCTCAGAAGAGCTTACTTTGACAGATACACTGTATATCCTCAGCCCCACCCCATGCCCAGTTCACCATAATGAATGAAGACAAACATTTTGCTGTCTTGGGAAGTGGAGCTTTCCTTGTGGTTTTCTTACCTTAAAGCACCTGCTTAAGAGAAGCAATGTTGCTTCAATTCCTGGCTGTTACTGACTGAATGTGTGTCCTCCCTCTCCCCACCCCTCAAATTCATATGCTGAAACTCTAACTCTCCATTTCCCCACTCCCAGTGTGGTGGTATTAGGAGGTAGAGTCTTTGGGAGATCAGTTAGGATTACATGAGGGTATGAATGTAGACCTCTCATGAATGGGATTAGTGATTTTAGAAGAGCCTGGGGAGAACTTGCTTCCCTTTGCTCTGCTTTGATGCAGTCACATGAGTGGACAGTTTGCCACCCGAAGAGGGCCCTCTCCAGAACCTGATGGCGCTGGCAGCTTGATCTCAGCCTTTCAGCTTCTAGAACCGTGAAATAAAGCTGTGGTTCATAAGCCACCTAGTTGATGGTATTTTTTATAGCAGCCTGAGCTGATTAAGATCATGGCTGAGCCAAGAGACCTAAGGCCCGTGACAAATTAATCACTTCTTAGGGGTCACCGTCTTTTTGCTATCCACATAATAGAAAGTTTAACTAAATAAGGTAGTACAAACAGTCCCACATCACTTTCCTAATTTAAGCTATATAGTACCATAGCTTGATTTACTTATTTTGTGTGGGGAAAGGGAGTACTGGAGATTGAACCCAGGGACATTCTACCTTCAAGCTTCAACCCCAACTCTATTTTTTATTTTTATTTTGAAAAATGGTCTAAGTTGTGGAGGATCTCACTAAGTAGCTGAGGCTGGCCACAAACCTGATCCTCTTACCTCAGCCTCCAAGTACAGGGATTACAAACATGCACCACCACACCTGGCGAACTCAGGGGAATTCTACCTCTGAGCTATACCGCAGCCCTAGTGTTTAATTTTTTTGTTTTGAAACAGGGTCTCACTAAATTGCTAAGAGCCTCACTAAGTTGCTGAGGCTGGCTGTGAACCTGTGGTCCTCCTGTCTCTGCCTCACAAGTAGTGGGATTACAAGCATTACTGATGAGGCAGAATAGAAGGAATAAAAAATTTAGGCAGAAAGGAGACAGATTGGAAAGGGGGAAACAAAGTTTTAAAATCTGGAGAGTTCATAATCTCTAACTCCATCCTATAGGGTATGTCTGGTTTTAGGCAGAAGCCTCCATGGGCCCACACCCTTAATCTCTCCGGCCCCTTGCCGCACCAGAGACTCCTGAGATCCTTGAGGACAAGGTCAGACCTCACCTAGTCACCACCCATGGTTGAAACCAGAGGAAGAGGAGGTCCAGACTTCTGCTGTGCCAATCCCTTCTTAAGAGTTCTTTGTAAGGACTGAAAAGGTTGCAAAGACTCTCTTGGCCCGAATAATCTCCCCTTCCCTGTCTTCTCCCTCGAGTCCCTTACTTTCCTAAATAAAACTCCTGCCTTTGTCCCCGACTGGCATGTGTTGAAATTCTTTTCACCAGGGAGGCCAAGGACCCACAAAAAGGTATCATGCTGATCCATGACATTACCACTCCCACCATGCCCAGCCAATTATTTTTTCTTAAACCAACCTGATTTTACTTCTAACAATTTAAGAAGTTTTTTTGTTTGTTTGTTTTTGTTTGTTGTTGTTTTGCAGTACTAGGGAAGGAACCCAGGGGCATTCTACCTCTGAGCTACACCCCCAGCCCTATTTTTTATTCTTTATTTTGAAACCGTGTCTCACTAAGTTGCGGAGTGCCTCACTTAGGTAGCTGAGGCTGGCTGCGAACCCGGATCCTCCGTCTCAGCCTCCCAAATGGTGGAGTTACAAGCATGCGCCACCATGCCCATGCCAGCTAAGAAGAGAAGTTTTTAGCACTACTATAGACGGGAAAGTAGTTATGTTATAGAGATAATTACCAAGGAAGAGTCTCTCCTTTGACGAAGCTTGAGTCGGATTTTTTTTAATTTTGTTGTGATACTAGGAATTGAACCCAGTGGCATTCTACCTCCAAGCTACATCCCCAGACCAATTTTATTTCTTTTTTTTTTTTTTTTTTTTTTTGCGGTACTGGGGATTGAACTCAGGGGCATTCTACCTCCGAGCTACACCCCCAGCCCTATTTTTTATTCTTTATTTTGAAACCGAGTCTCACTAAGTTGCGGAGTGCCTCACTAGGTAGCTGAGGCTGGCCTTGAACCCGAATGCTCTGGTCTCAGCCTCCCAAATGCTGGGATTACAAGCGTGCGCCACCACGCCCGGCTCAATTTTATTTCTTATCAACCTCCCAAATACTAGGATTACAAGTGCGCACCACCACGCCTAGCTTGAGTCGGACTCTATCCTGAGTCCTGTGGTTTTGCTCATTTAGTAGAGTTTTAGCGAGAATCTACTGGGTCAGTTTGTTAAAAAAAAAAAAAAAAAAAAAAAAAAAAAAAAAAAAAAAAAAAAAAAAAAAAAAAAAAAAAAAAAAAAAAAAAAAAAAAAAAAAAAAAAAAAAAAAACCCTGCCCCTAAACTGGGCATGGTAATGCATGCCAGTAATCCCAGTACTTGGGAGGCTGAGACAGAATCACAGGTTTGAAGGCAGCCTAAGCAACTTAATGAGACCTGTTTCCATATAAAAAATAAAATAGGGTTGGAGGTAGATTGCCCCAGGGTTCAATCACCAATATAATCAGAAAATCTCCCATCTTCATATATGACCTCTTGACCTCTTTTGATAGCTGATCAAATTTCTTATCCCACACCCTGGATATCTTATCACTCTGACCAACCCTCAGTAATAATCCTGTCAAATCAGTTTAGCCAGAATCCCTCTTTACCCTGGCTGTTTGCTCCTAGTAATTTTCTATCCTTGGACCCCACCATGTCCTAAACTGCAGATCTCTGCTTGGCTATGTTCTATTCACAGTTGGGCCGTACCTACCCCATTGTACGACCCCTGTGCAGTGGTCTCCACATCTGTTCTTATAGTTCCCATGCTCCTTGAATAACATCTCTTTTTTTCTGGGGGGGGAGGTACTGGGGATTGAACTCAGGGACATTCTACCTCCGAGCTACACTCCCAGCCCTATTTTTTATTCTTTATTTTGAAACAGGGTCTCACTAAGTTGTGGAATGCCTCACTAGGTAGCTGAGGCTGGCCTCGAACCCAGATCCTCCGGTCTCAGCCTCCCAAATGCTGGGGTTACAAGCGTGCGCCACCATGCCCAGCTCCTTCAGAACCTTTAATTCATGATTTTTAAGTGTGTAGGGTGTATGATTTGGGCCTGGTCATATTTATTGTTAATTCATATTAGGACACATTGACAGCTATTGGTAGTTGTCAGGGTATAGTATTTAATATTTTATATAAACATAGGAGTATAATGTGACTATAAAACAAAAGATATTTGGTTAATATATATATGTAAATATATATATTTAATTTAATTTTATCTTTTGCAGTACTGGGGATGGAACCTGGGGGCATTCTACCTCCAAGCCACACACCCCCAGCCCTATTTTTTTTTTCTTTATTTTTTTATTTTTTATTTTATTTTTTTTGCGGTACTGGGGACTGAACTCAGGGGCATTCTATCTCCAAGCTATACCCCCAGCCCTATTTTTTTATTCTTTATTTTGAAACAGGGTCTCACTAAGTTGCGGAGTGCCTCACTAGGTAGCTGAGGCTGGCTGGGAATCTGGATCCTCCAGTCTCAGCCTCCCAAATGCTGGGATTACAAGTGTGCGCCACCACACCCGGCTTTACTCTTTATTTTGAAACAGGGTCTCACTAAGTTGCGGAGGGCCTCACTAAGTAGCTGAGGCTGGCCGAGAACAGCTGTTCTCCCTAGCAGCTATAGGATGTGATTTTTTTTTTTTTTTTTTTTTTTGCGGTACTGGGAATTGAATCCAGGGGCATTCTACCTCCGAGCTATACGCCCAGCCCTAATTTTTATTCTTTATTTTGAAACAGGGTCTCACTAAGTTGCGGAGGGGCTCACTAAGTATCTGAGGCTGGACATGAACCTGTGATCCTCCTGTCTCAGCCTCCCCAAGTACGGGATTACAAGCATGGGCCACCATGTCTGGCTGGCGTTGACTGACTTTCTTTTTTTTTTTTTGGCGGTACTGGGGATTCTACCTCTGAGCTATAGCCCCAGTCCTATTTCCTATCCCCCCCCTTTAGGTACTGGGCATTGAACCCAAGGGCATTCTACCTCCAAGCTACACCCCCAGCCCTATTTTTTATTCTTTATTTGAGACAAAGTCTCACTAAGTTGGAGAGGGCCTCACTAAGTAGCTGAGGCTGGCCGCGAACTCGGATTCTCCAGTCTCATCCTCCCAAATGCTGGGATTACAAGTGTGCGCCACCATGCCCAGCTCCATTGACTTTTTTTTTTTTCTGTACTGGGGATTGAACTCAAGGGCATTCTACCTCCAAGCTACATCCCCAGTCCTATTTTTTATTCTCTATTTTTTTGAAACAGGGTCTCACTAAGTTGCAGAGTGCCTCACGAGGTAGCAGAGGCTGGCCACCAGCCCAGATCCTCTGGTCTCAGCCTCCCAAATGCTAGTATTACAAGTGTGCGCCACCACGCCTGGCCTATTGACTTTTTCTAAATGGTGGTTATGGAGTCTCTTAACTATACTAAGGATATCTAGTTGTAGTAATAATAGTAGTAGTAGTAGTAGTAGTAGTAATAATAATAATAATAATAATAATATTCAGGGTTTTTGGGGTGGTACTGGAGACCAGAGGATCCGGGTTCGCGGCCAGCCTCAGCTACCTAGTGAGGCACTCTGCAACTTAGTGAGACTCGGTTTCAAAAATAAAGAATAAAAAATAGGGCTGGGGGTGTAGCTCGGAGGTAGAAAGCCCCTGAGTTCAATCCCCAGTACCGAAAAAAAAAAAAAAATTTTATTATTTGGAGCCAGGCGTGGTGCCGCACGCTTGTAATCCCAGCATTTGGGAGGCTGAGACTGGAGTATCCAGGTTCGCGGCCAGCCTCAGCTACCTAGTGAGGCACTCTGCAACTTAGTGAGACCCTGTTTCAAAATAAAGAATAAAAAATAGGACTGGGGGTGTAGCTTGGAGGTAGAATGTCTCTGGGTTCCACTCCTAGTACCGCAAAAAAAAAAAAAAAAAAAAAAATTATTATTTGGCCTGGGCATGGTAGCTCATGCTTATAATCCCAGGAGGATCGCAAGTTCAAGGCCAGCCTCAGCTACTTAGGGAGGTCTTCCACAACTTAGTGAGACCCTGTTTCAAAATAAAGAAAAAAAATAGGGCTAGGGTATAGCTCAGAGGTAAAATGCCCCTGGGTTCAATCCCTAGTACTGCAAAAAAAAAAAAAAAAAAAGTTTTTTTTTGGTTTGTTTGGAAACAGGGTTTTGCTAAGTTGCTGAGAGTCTCACTATGTTGTGGAGGCTGTCCTTGAACCTGCAATTCTCCTATCTCAGCCTCCCAAGTACTAGGATTATAGGCCTGGGCCACCATGTCTAGCACCTTATTTATTTCCATTGATAAATATTTTCTTTCTGACAAGGACCTGAGTCATATGTCATTAAAAAAATATAAATTAAAATATAAAATCAGGTTCAATGGAAAAAAACAAATATGGCAACCAATAGTGCAATATTTACTTTATCTGAGCTTTAATTTTAACTCTAAGCTTCCTAGTAGCCAGAGCAAATAGAGAAATATAATTGTTTGCATAGTAGCATTATCAGAATGGGGGGGAAAAAAGGTCAGTTTCAATCAATAGCTACTGTATTTCAAAAATGTTACAGGTTCAAGGACAGCCTCAGCAAATAGTGTGAGTTTCATCAACCTAGCAAGACCCTGTTTCCAAATAAGGAATAAAAGCCGGGCATGGTGGCGCATGCTTGTAATCCCAGCATTTGGGAGGCTGAGACTGGAGGTTCGAGGCCTGCCTCAGCTACCTAGTGAGGCACTCTGCAACTTAGTGAGACTCTGTTTCAAAATAAAGAATAAAAAAATAGTGCTGGGGGTATAGCTTGGAGGTAGAATACTCCTGAGTTTAATCCACAATACTGGAAAAAAAACCCAAAAAACCAAATAAGTAATAAAAAAAATCAGGCTGGCAATGTAGAATGCATCTGAGTTCAATGCTCAGTACCATTAAAAAAAAAAAAGTAGTGTTCAATTTACTATAGTCACAATTTGTACCCTGGTCCTTCAAATTCAATTTTGAAATATTATTGGTCAATTTTTAAGTCTATAAGTATTTGAGTAATATAAGAAAAAAAAAAAAAACTTTCACCCAATCTTCGAATAATGCTTTATTAATCTCAAAATAGACACAAGTTTTCTAAATAATCTCATATAGGAAATTAATTAAATTCCATTAAATACTTGAAGCCACATTCATATATTTAATGTAATTCTTTCAAGCATTTAAAA